>QXTE01000015.1:11627399-11790504 GCA_003942145.1 Platysternon megacephalum | reverse complement strand
GGGGGGCAGCCAAAAATGTTTTTGCTTGGGGCAGCAAAAAACCTAGAGCCGGCCCTGCCCTGAGCTATCCCCTGCCTGCACACAGACCCAGATACCCCCTCCCTGCACCCTGAGCTACCCCCTGCCCACACACAGCCCCTAGCTACCCCCTCCCCACACACAGCCCCTAGCTACCCCCCCCCTTCCCCCCGAGCTACCCCCTCCCCACCCCCAACCCCCCCCTCCCCCCCCCCTCACCACACACAGCCCCTAGCTCCCCCCTCCCCGCCCCCTGAGAATCCCCTCCCTGTACACATCCCCTAGCTACCCCCTCCCTGCACCCTGAGCTGTTTTCAAACTTTTTGAGCTAAGCCCCCCACCTTGGACTTCTAATTTTTGGTTGTGTCCCCCCATCCCCAACCCAGACAGGCTGGGTGGCCTGCTGAGGTGAGTCAGGGGATGGAGGTGGCACTCCCTCCCTGGACCCCACCGTGAAGAGGTGGCTCGAGCCCCGGTGGCCCCTGCCCCCCAAAATAGAAGTCAAACTACTACAAGGCCTTTCCCCGTTGGGCCCTGGAGTTTTTATATCATGTCGAGGGGGGCCTCAGACAGAAAAAGGTTGAGAACCCCTGCGATAGCAGGTACACCTTTAGTTCACATCCCTGCATGCCTAGTAGCACTTGGATTCAATACCACTACTGTGTGTGGTACATTTCTAGATGTCGATCATGCCAGATCATAGGACTTCTTCCCTGGCACTCCCCTACATTAGTGCAGGGGTCCCAGCTTAAAAGACAGCCCCAGATTTAGGGGGTACCTCAGTGTCCAAGAATGATTATAATGGAATCCAGGTTGTGGCTCAGATTCAATAAACTCAGCTGATTTTTTTGTTGTTGTTAGCCAATCTCCTCATTACACTTCAGTTCGGTGCCTCCCACCCCCATGTAGTGCCCCTTGCCCAGTTTAGCAGCTGAGTTCAAACTCTCACTATGCACTGCCTGTGTGCACTTCTCCACTGACTAACCAGGCAAGGGAGTACGAGAATTGGAGCTCTCCAAATCCTGATGTTGCCCGATCTGGTGACGTTCGATTTGGAAGGCACGAGGCTTAATGCAGACTCAACTCAATGGGGAGACAGACGGGTACCACATAGAGGCAGATGGGTCTACAGGGCCTCATTAGGGTCCCAACAGTATCTCCATGCTGATATAATGGGGAGATGGGAAAATGGGAAATGGCTGTGACTCAGATGTCAGTGATGGGGCTGTCCGTTTCTCCTGCTGGTGTTACTGACGCATGAGTTGGGATACAAGGAAGTGAGGGGTGAGGATTGCAACATATTGCGTTCTTTTCCCCATGCAGTTAAACTCCAGACGAAGGAAAAAACACCGTAGAAGAACTGAACATTTCTGGTGGAGGGCAGGACACCTACCCTGCATACAGAGGTTAACCTTAGTTTTCTGAAAAATGCCTTCCCCATCTTCCCTTGTGTCTGGAAACCCACCCCAACCCAGAAGAGAAGATCCTGGTATCTTGGACAGCATCCCCTGGCAACTGTCCGATCAGTGCATATCTTCAGCCTGAAAGAGAATATTGACTGCAACTTCCAGGGAGTCACTGGGGCTGATCAGCAACAAACACCTTTACACTGCAAAGGTGCTTGATGATGAAGTCTGCCCAAGAAGCTGGGTAGGAGTTCTAGTCAACAGCCTCCTGGGCAGCCAAGAAGCAGATAGATGGGTGGGATGAGGCCACACTGAGCTCTCAGGACATTTTTGTCGGGGGAAAATTGTGGGTGACAAGTAAAACCCACCATGTACAGTTTGGCAGTAGATTCTCTTGAAAACTTTGAGATGTTAATTTAAACTCTGCTGAGGCCCCAGTAAAGATTACTTGGAAAAAATGCAGGATTAGAAGGAGCTTCCGGACTCAAAGTAGCATTAAAGATAGTGGTACAATGTGACACTGTCCAAGGTACTCCTGCAGAGAAGTGAAGGATTCTTAAAAGAACAACTGCAGTCCAGACCGCTGAAAACTAGCAGGCCTTGGCCTCTGCAAAGTTTTGGTGCTAGAAAGATGTGGATTTTTTCCTCAGAAAAACTACCTTCCCTTCCTAGCAAAGGAAGCTGCAAAATTCACATTTGGATACCATTTTTGTACCAGAAATTAATATAAATACAGTGTACATCTATCTTTATTATCCAGTTACTGGATTTTCATAACTTACTGTTGTCCAGGAATAGATATAACCATCAATATTGAGAACTGGCAGGATATATACGTCCAAGTTCTGCAGGAAGCTTTTTATCTTTGGGTCAGTTTTGTAATTCTGTAAAATCTGAGAAGAAAAAGTGCAAAAGACTAGCACCAGATCGTCTGGTACAAACCAATCACTGGACATGAATTCATTTAGAATTAGCATAGAATGGTTGGTCATCCTAGAATACTTCCTTGGGAAAAGACTCTACCTGTCCACCAAGTGTATCGAGGTATCTACCGCACCTTCAAAGGCATTTCAAAAGTGATAATATATCAGATTACATTTATACTGCAGTCTACATTGGTACTATCTTGCATTGTTGTGAGGTGCATAGATACCGCAGTGAGAAGCACAGTAGGAGAGACTGATTCTATACATTTGGAACACCACTGTACAAAATCTTCTAGCTCTTTACTCTTGGGATCAGAAATGGAAAATTGTTCCAGATTTCATGGTGGCTTTGTGATGCACCAAGAGCATGATTCAAAGCACACTGACCTCAAAGGCAGGCTTCTCACTGACTTCAATGGGCTTTGTATCAGGCCCAAGCTGAGGATGCAATGTGCCAAATACTTTCATTTGTTATTTCCCAAGCCCTGGTTTGAACTTGGGTCTCCAGATGTGATTGTGTAATGCACTAATTCAAAGTATAATCTGTCTCTAAAGAGATAGCTTAACAATTTCTTATAAGTAGAAGAAGAGAACTGAGGAATCCAAACTATCTGCAAATTTTATACTGAAATGGGAAAAGGACTCACTTCTTTCACAAACCACTGGCAAAAGGCAGGGGAGATCCATTCTCTGGCATGAATCCCACAGTCCATCCAAATAATCTTCTTGGCCTTATTTGATGGTTGACTTATCTGGGGAGTGTAAAAGTGATCAGTAGGAAAACTGTTTTGTTAAAATAAAAGAGCCTAGCATTTTCTAGTATGTGAAGTATGATCCTTGATATACTGCTTAGCCATGTGAGATGCTTACTATTACAGACTTCATTATGACCAGCTTTCCTTCCTAATAACCCAATCTCTGCATCATCCCAGGCCAAGAATCTTAAAGTGTGCGTTGAACAAAGAGTACCAATAAAGCAGCTTCTAATTCTTATATGGTTGCCTTCACTTATATTAATCATTCCCTGGGCTGATCTAATTTTGAGGTTCTTTTCTTTGGAAGGGGAAAAGCAGAAAGAAAGATAAACCAATTTTTCTCAGCAATGGAGACAGATCTTATAAGAATTGTCATGAAATAGTCAAGATAGAAAGGTCACAGATTATAGAGAATAGTGAAAAACAAAAACCCTCCACCACACACAACTATAGCAAACATAGTTACACAGGTTGACTATGGTATATTATTAGGGCTGTCAATTAATTGCAGTTAACTCAAGTGATTAACTCAAAACAAATTAACTTGATTAAAACAATTAATCATGATTAATCACAGTTTTAATCACGCTGCTAAACAATAACAGAATGCCAAATGAGATTTATTAAATATTATATTTCAAAACAGGATTTTAGCCAAATCTGGTGTCTTCACAATATAACAGTGGTCTCAAAGACTGATGGCAATTGTCGATACAAAAGATAGCAAACTTCTGTAGTGTTTTGTCTAGGAGCTAAAACCTCTCCTGTTGTTTCAGCGTACCTGGATAAGAATCTTTTTAGAGAAGGTTTGAACCTTGACATTTTCCCTCATCATTTTATGGAGATGCTTTTTATTTATCTTAACAACACTTTCCCCACTCACCTTCAGATAATACATTGGCCGGTTCTCATATGTCATTCCTAGATAATGCTGTGTCACCAACTCGCTGTTGCTCTCCTTTATCTGGTACATCCAGTGATAAATCTGAAATAGGCACAGGGAATTGTTGCTCTAAACAGGGAGTTCCCTTCTTCCCCTCCCACCCACCCACTTCCAAATAGCAAATGTTGTATGTTTCTTAGATACACAGTATATGCCTCTGAGCATATTTCAGGCTGTGATATTACTTAGCACTGTTCAAGACCAAATAATGGGGGAAGACATTTCACTTACATCAAATTAAATACAAAGTAATACATTGCAGAGGTGGGCATCAAAAAGCACTGCCTAGGACTCCTTCGGGAGCCAATTCAATGCTCCAACCTCATCAGGAGCCTTTCAGTTGACTTCCCTTGGATTTGGATGATGAAGTCAAATCCTAAGACAATCATTGGGGTGATCCATCAGTTAGATGATTATTAGTTTTTCCACATTTCAGGTCAGTAGCAGTTCCCAAAGCAAAACTATACAAATGCTTAAACACATCATATGCCTAGAAGAGGAATTACCACAAAGCTCTTTCTTTGTGCGTGTCGTCTAAATCGACTGTGAAATATATCTGTCTTGGCTCTCCACTCTCACCACATTCAAGTGTCTTCTAAAGACTCACTTCTTCCATAGAAGGGAACCCAACCAAAAGCGGAAAAAAAATTAAAGTTATTCCTTCCTCTGGCCTTCCCAGGGCATCCATCTTCTCTGTTTCTATGTGTTATGTTATAAGCTTACTGGGATGGTCATCGTTTCATGTCTTGGTCAGTGCTGAGCACAATGTCAATGCTTACATAAATAACAGTGAAGAGGCATAACTGGATATTCAAATACTCAAAATATGGACTAAAAGCAGCAAACAATGGGTGGAAGCCTATAGATGCTACCTGGGAGGGAATAGATCATGTTCAACAAGGGGGAAAAAGAGTCCACAGAAGGACTGTAGCTAAATGCATGAATTCTTCACACAGAGCATTTACGTTATGGAGATTACGAAACAAAGGGTGAAATTCTCCCTCGACTGAAGTCAAGGACAAGACTCCCATTAAATTCAACAGGCTAGGATTTCATGCAAAAGACTTGAAGAAAGCCGGATCCTCCAATGAGCTCCAAGCAGGCAGACCGCTAAGTCACACTGACTTCTGGGGAGCTCTCTGCAAACACAGGAGCGTTCGCATAGAACTCATTGAAGGAGTAACACCTAAATGATAGACTTGGATTCCTTCCTACCTCTTCCATTGGATGATACACATTGTAGGAATAGCCCTCTGGAACCCTCCAGTGACTGCTGCCCTCCCTTGGCATGCTACTATCCAGCTGTTCTTGTACATCACGTATTAGGACCCTGAAGAAAAAACGAGAGAAAGATTAAAGTTCCCTACACAACAACTGAAGAATGACTTTTAGCAACATCCTTAAATCAAAAACATGGCCTTTACACCATGGTCTACCTCAAACCTCTTGCTCATCAGGCCACTAGATACGGCAATAATAATAATTGTAATAGAACGGGCCAATGTGTTCTGAATATTAAGATTTTTTTAAATTTCAATTAAAAATTCACGTTTTGACCCCTCCCCCATCCTCAACCCTGCCCCCCATCCCCAAAATAGCCCCGAAAATGTTCAAGTTTTTTCCTCACCAGCTATAAGCACTGGTTAAAATTTGTCAATGATCAAAAAAATCAAGTTAAAGGTTTGTCATTTTGAAAAACAAAACAAAAACACAGTAAAAATTTTCAAAAAACTGAACACTTTAAAATCAAAAAATTGGGAAGATCTCCTAATGGTGCTTTATTTGTAGGTTTGCAAAAATTGTCTTTGTCCTGGAAATAGATGCTCCAGCCAGCAGGATAGCCGCAAATTAATTCTGAATCTGCTTCATCATGGGCCTGCTTCAGTGACTGCTGAAGTCAATGAAAGACTCCCACTGGCTCCACTGGGCATTGGATCAGGCCCTGTGTTTTTAGTAGAATTATTTGAAAGACAACCCAGCCATTTGCAACACTGTTCTAAATCTGTGCTTGAAGTAAATGCTCAGAATAAGACAACTGCAAAAGCAGTGCAAGTTCACATGTTAATGGCATGCATTGAGAGCACTAGTAGGCTACTCTGCTGTCTCAAGCACTGACCGGCATTTCTGAAAGGCTGCCCTTTTAACTTCTGAGAGTGCTCTCAGCTGAGTTTCAATTTGAGCTTTCTCACCTCTGTGTCTCAAGGTAAAATGTAAGCAGTGCAAACTCACATGAACTGACACCAAACAAAAAGAGCTCATCACAGCCCCTGTGAACTGAAATCTCTGAGTTTAATGCAGCTTGAATATTTGATGATCGTAATTTAATATGCCATTTATGTCTCCAGTTGTCATATTGCCTTCCTTGTATGCCACCCACCTTCTTAGAGGGGCTTCTCCTCAAAATCTGTATACAGAAATTAACTATCATTCTGTTTTTCACCTCTACAGGACAGAGAATCAAATTTTCAGTCCGCCCTTCCACTCGGCCTCCCTTTTCTGCACCCCTCAAAATAGAGGCACAAATCACTATGAGTGCAAACAGAGTCCAGTTTTAGAAAATCTGGGCCACGATATTATTTCAATTAGACTGCAAACCCCTATCCCAGATGCTAGATAGTTTATATACTGGCATCCCTATCCCATATTTCTCCACCTGTTGTTGACAGGGCCTCAACATTAATTACTTACTAAAGAGAATTCATTAGGGAGGGTATCAGATATCAGCTTTAACGGTGAATTGTCTTGCTTCTCATAGCTTCAGAATGGACCTTAATCCTCTTTCAAGGTATCTTTTATTAGTGAATGTCACTACAGCTGGGCTGTATTCAATATGTCTAGTAGTCATTTGCCATCCTAGCACTGGATGGCTGCAGAGCTGTAATTTTCATATGAAACATTATAGCTGGTGGGTTGGGTTTTTAAATTTTGTATGTGATGTGAGACAATTTGGGGACTATATCTTTGTCCAATTATGAATACCATTTGGTTTTATGAACACTAGTTGTACAGGTAACAGTCATTGTGACTAGAGGTATGTCTACACTGCAATTAGACAACTGCACCTGGCCTGTGCCAGCAGCCTTGGGCTCATGGGGCTTGGGCTGTGAGGCTCAGTGGTCTGAGCATTGGCCTGCTAAACCCAGGGTTGTGAGTTCAATCCTTGAGGGGGCCATTTAGGGATCTGGGGCAAAAATCTGTCTGGGGATTGGTCCTGCTTTGAGCAGGGGGTTGGACTAGATGACCTCCTGAGGTCCCTTCCAACCCTGATATTCTATGATTCAGGGCTTGGGGCTGAAACCCAGGCTCTAGGACCATGGGAGGTGGGAGGGCTGCAGCTGGCACAGGCCACCTATGGGTTTTTAATTGCAGTGTAGATATACTTCAGATCATCCATTTGGCGGCAGGAACCTGGCATGTAGTGAGGAGCCATGTCTGGAAAGGTATGACCAGGCAATCAAGGCAGCATCAGCACTGAATGGCTCTCACCTACTGGAACAATGGAGTTTTTCCCAGAAGGGCCTTTGCTTTTGAATGGATCATCTCTTCAGAGAAATCTGTTTGGGGAGAAGGGAGGAATCTGCACTGAGGGATCTGCAGTTTCTTCCACTGACCACCTGGCCCAGAGCCAAAGGGAGCCAGTCCATCACAAACAGCAAAAGACATAGCTGGAGAAGTGGAGGCAGGAGGGACATTGTCTCCCTTCAAGGACAATAACCAACCCCAAGGACTGTCAGGAGTGGAGAGGTCCCTGATGGGGGAAGATTGCATTCCGGGGTTTATGGTTTTGCATAGATCTGTAACTATCCTGTGCGGTCTAAGAGTAAAGTGTGTGCATTTAAGAAGTTCCCTTGCAAAGCCCATGTTCCTTACTTTACCTACACACTGTCACCGGGGAGTTAAACTAGAAATTAGAGTGCCCACCGGAGTGAAGCTCTGGAGGAGTGCGCACAGGCCATTGGGGAGGCTTAGGAGGTCAGATCACTGGATTCAGGGCCTAGGTCAGCTGGACCACAGACTCCCTCATGCCAAGGAAAGGAGGGCAGACAGGGAATTTGCAACCCAGGAGTGTGCAGACGCAGAGGAAGAGACAGTATCTGGACTCTGCCTAGACCCAGCTGGCTTGGACACACACAGGATCCAAAGGCTGGATCCAGTTAACACAGTCTGGTGACCCTGGGGTGGGTTGGGGGAAATTAGCCATGTCCATGATAGGGAGGATGGTCCTTGAAGCCAATGGAGTCATTCAGTACGCAAGGGGATCCCTATCAGGCAATTAGTGGACATACGCATAAGATATCAAATGCTGATTTAAGCCGCCTTTCAGCTCCTGTAAACTGGAGGCTGGAACCCTGATATGCAGTTCTTCTCCAGCCTGGATGTCTTCAGGCAGCAGTGGCTTCCACAAATCCAGCTGGAGAGAAAGAATGGGAACACAAATAAAATTTCTGTTTCCGTTGCTAAAAAAATCTAATTAAGATATGTTAGCTATGGATGAATAAGAGGAAGCAATCATTCCTAATGCTCTCCGCCCATGCCTCCCCAATCATCAACTCTCTACCCAGTTGCTCCCAGAGCATACCTCTGGGATATAGCCTGTGATTTTCTGGACATGGGACATCAATTGTGGCCAGTTGTTTCACAGGCCACATATGGGAGGATGGGAAATCTCATAATTTCCTACGACCACGTAAGGGCAAGGCTCAATCCAGCCCTTTATTAGTAAAGATCTTCGGTATAAGCTTTTTCAGGCTTGCTTTTTCCTTAATTTCTATCCAAAGTTAAATACAAATCTGTTCCATAGAACTAACTTTGCATCAGCTTTCTTGTAAACATTGTTAGCATCACTCACCAGCAAGGTGTCACAAAGCTGCTGAAGTTGCTTTACGTGCTCAGATGTTTGTGGCAAGACTCGCAAAACCTGGTCCCTGGAAATTAAGAGTAAAAAAATCAGCCGAGCATCTGTTGAAAATTTCCACCTTTCCCCTAGGTCTAAAGAGTTGTTTTGTTATGCAGAAGGGAGTTAGCTCATCTAACTGAGTCCTATTTCATTGAGAACATGACTGACTGATGAATTAATGGAATACTTTAGATCAGTGGTTCCCAAACTTGTTCCGCCGCTTGTGCAAGGAAAGCCCCTGGCAGGCCTGGCCGGTTTGTGTACCTGCTGCGTCCGCAGGTTTGGCCAATTGCGGCTCCCAGTGGCCGCGGTTCGCTGCTCCGGGCCAATGGGAGCTGCTGGAAGCGGCAGCCAGTACGTCCCTTGGCCTGCGCCGCTTCCAGCAGCTCCCATTGGCCTGGAGCAGCAAAACACGGCCACTCGGAGCCGCAATTGGCCAAACCTGCGGACGCGGCAGGTACACAAACCAGCCCGGCCCGCCAGGGGTTTCCCCTGCACAAGTGGAGGAACAAGTTTGGGAACCACTGATCTAGATATATGTAGGATCAAGTTCTGTATATTCTCTGGGTATCTCAGTAGGGCCCTACATTACCTTTACTTATTTGCCAGTGCCCTGATGTTTCAAACACTTAAGCACATGAGCAATTTTATTTCATCCTATCAGCCTCTTTGAAGCCAATGACATTGTCCACATGATTAAACCCTTAAGTATGTGCAGGGCTGGGGCCTAATAAAGTTGGTAATAATATACAGTGAGCTATTTCATCAACTTTGAGCTTTTTCTGTTCATGAATCATCCACAAATAGACTTAGTGTTTTGCATATTTATTCGTTATACAAAATTGCTTGACGAAAATTTTATGCAAACCTTTTTTAGCCAATAAAATTTTACAAACTACTTGCTGTATGTTTGACTATTTATTATTTGTGACCTACGACAGGTCACCTAAATTACATGGTAGTGCTCCTGCTCTGTGATTGGTAGGCTGAAACTTATAAACAGGAATATCTAATTTTAAAAAAATCACAGTGATTTCAAGATGGCTGGATGAAAACTTCCTGTCTGGAGATGTATTTGCTGAGTATTCCTGAGACTTTCACCGTCTGAAAATGTTTATCTGGAAAAAAAATATTGAAGGTTTACAGAGAACAAATAAAAAAGGCTACAAACACAGTTGAAGCAAATGTGTGGTTTCTATTAAAACAAATCTTCCTAAATCCTTTTTACTGGAGTATTAACGCAGCTCAGCTTTGTAGTCCTGTAGCAAGCAGATGTGGAATTTCAAATTGCATAAGAGTTTTTAAAAGCAATAAATGTAAGGTTGTGATGCGAGAATGTGCCATCATCACTGGGAGTGGATTTTCATGATTACATTGCATTAGATATCCAAAGGTGAGTTAGTATCTTTAGAAGAGAGCTGTTGCCACTGTTATGAAATCAGAGCAGTACCAGAAATATTTCTATTTCTTAGCAACCACTGGTTTACAGTCATCTCCCATGATTTCAATGGGCTTTGGATCAAGTTCTTTTAGTACATGTATGGTCAGGAAAGAATTTAAATGCAAAGATTCTACTATAATGGAAACTTATCACAAAAGCTTTGTGTAGCAAATCATTTATGATCACCAATATAATGTACGCTCATTGCATGAGCAATAATTGCTAATTGGGCATTTGCACTCCCATCACAAATGTACAATATCAGCTCAATATACATGCAAATAGAATTAGCTACCTCTCCCATTAGCCACTGGAAAAAATATAGGAAACGTTTAAAAATCCCTGATCTTTTAAAAATATGATGCTTGCTGATTAGCTGAAACACAAAACAGGTCCATTTTCTCTGACAATTGGAATTAGCTGTTTATTACCCATACCAGGGAAAAGTGTCACGCTGTTGCACTTTTGTCCATTAGGCAAAACGATAACACTTGCATTGCTAACTATTTGATATAACCACAGTAAATGTCGCTGCAACAGAACCTCGTAGATATAGGATAAATGCCTCCCAGTCTGAAAATGAATCTCTCAGCTGCAGTTGGGAGTTTATTTTCCATAAATGCCTGGGCTTGCTTTGCTCTTTGTCTATCAGAAAAGAAACAATATCCTGTAATGCTTTTCTGTCCCCATTGACATTATGTCTTAATTACACCAAATGAAAGAAATGCCAGACAATCAGATTGCTGCCAGATGGCCGGCTCTTATTTACTGATAAAACCTTTTACAATGGCCAACGTGGAGGCAGATGATTTTTAACAGTATGCTAATATTACCAAGATTGTGCCCATTTATGATTATGGACTAGGCTTCTCAATTATAGAAGTGCAAAGTCGATCCACCCAGCCAATCAAGAACAGTTTTTCAATAATAAAAACACAATGAAGCCTCCTCATTATGCTAAACTAATAGTGTCAGTGTAAGCTGTGTTCTGACTGGCTGGTCAGAATTTCTACTTTTTATATATATATATATATAGTATGTGGTAAATTAAGATAAAGTAACATATCCTTGTTGGTCTTTTCCAGCGTCATTTCAAATAATGTCCCTTTATTTAAGTAGCATCCTGCTCCCAACTCAAAACACAGGTTGGCTGGGCTAGGTTTAATAACCCTATTCAAAGACTGGGGTCAGACCCAAACCCAGTTTAGCTGGGAGCTCAGTCCCAGTCAGCAATTAGACCTCAAGGTGGTAGGTCCATTGCCAAAGAGCCAAGCACAGTGAATGCTATGGGAGGCTTTCCACTGAATTCAACAGGCCCCGGGCCAGGAGATATATAGTCAGTCTCTAAAAGGGGAAGAAGGGTCTGTGCCTACTGTGCTGGAGGTTTTATACAGCTAATGGGGGAGGCAGGAACCTATTTAAATAAGCTGCCCATTGGTTCCACTCCCTGAGCAGATCCCAGTCTTCTGACAGTGCCAGTTGGGGAATCCCTGAGCTATACTTACTGTGGTAAGTTCCAGCATTGGGCTCAGTCTCAAATTGTATCCGTGTAATTCTAGTTATGGAATAAGACACTGATATTTTGCTCTCATCACATCATGTCCCTACCCCAAACCCACAGCAAATCCCAACCTGCTGTAAATCAATCTGTTGTTATCTACATAGGGCCAGATTTTCAAAGGTCTTTAGGTGCCTAAAGCTGCAGATAGGATTTCAATGGTAGTTAGGTGCCTAGCCTACTTAGGCACTTTTGAAATCCCACTAGGGCACATAAATACCTTTAAAAATCTGACCCCTAGTGCCTAAAGTGTGCTGGGTTCTTGCCAGAACAATAGAAGATTCAGCCATGGACCCAAAAGAAACTAGATTTTCAACATGAAAATGATGAGAACAGCAAATAAAACAGGGGTTCGCAAGGGGATTTAGGAGTGAGAATACATTAGTCCTGCAATTGCACTCCCCAGTTGGGGAGGACATGTCTCCCTCTTCCCGCTATGCAGGAAGAGGGAATATGATATAATGGATAATGAGGGCAATGAGAAGAGAATTGTGCCGTTGCTTAGGTTTGTTATGAATGGGTCTCTGATTTTTTGGTAAATTGAGATTAGATTCTATGCTGATTTATACCATGTGAAAACCCCTTTTAGTTTCTGTGTGTTTGTAAAGGATGTAAAAAAGTACAGCATTTGCCCTCTAGCATTTAGACGCAAATGCATCTGAGGCAGCATTAATTTATGCAGTTCCACCTCCCCACTATGCTACCTTCTCTCCCCCCCTAGGGGAAACTCCATCAGGGGACTTGCTAGCACTCTGTGTTTGTATTGTGCCTAGCACAATGGCTCAACTCTTGGTTGGACCTTAGGCACCACTGTAATAAACATAGTTAATAATAAATAATAAGTTCCATGGATTACCGGGAACTTTCTGTCCTCTGCAGGAGCAAATTCCACATAGGATACAATCTGGCCCTCTGCAGGAAATTTTCCTTCTTATTTTAAACCCAGTTCTTCTAGCTATACCCGCATGTGTGTTTTCGATAATTTTACCCGAGGTACGAGATGGCATTTCAAAGCTGTATGTCATTCTGTTAGTGTCCACCTCTATAGGCCCTTGCAATTATTTCTCTCTGCTCACAAAGGCGATCCAGGTGAGGTTCTGAAACCTCCAACCCGTCCTCTTAAAGGAACCACAGCTTGTCTCCTTCACATCCCATCTTCCAATGGCTGAAACTCCAGCACTCTACTAGGAGGTCAGGCCAGCGTGTCAACCCCTATGCTCTTCCATGGGTGGATGGGCTAAACCACGCCCCAAAGCTAAACCAAGCCCCCTCCTGCGCAAGCACCCACCATCTCTCACAACCTTATGCAAGACAACACTCCTGAGGTTGTTACAGGTGAATTTTCTCAGAATGTTACAAACTTTCATGGAATTCACAGGCAAAGTTTTTCTCGATTTCTGTGGACTTTGCCATGCCATTTTTGTAAAGTCAATAAATAGTGTGTATTAAAAATTTCTGCCTTCTTCTAGGAAATACTGCTGTGAAGGAAATCATGCCAGTTTTAGGGGGGGGGGGGAGAAAAGAATGAGGAGAAAATATCAAGTTCATACTTTTTCAAAAATAATTGTCAATAGTACAACAACTTCATGATCTAATTCCCTTAATACTCTAGGTTCAGATCATTGCTATTTGAAGATTTGTATATTTTCAGATTTTTCCAAATTTTTCATTCCCTGAACTTTATCTGTTATTTTTACAGGGATTCCTTTCCTCCCTGATCGTCCAGTCCTCTTCTTTTCACTTTTCTTGATACAGATTTTTAATAGGCGTTTAGTGTCTCAAAAGCTTTGGAGACATCATTTTTGCATATCTCCACCCCCTACCCCTCATTGATTAATGGATTTACTCTTGCTTTATCATGCCCCTCCCCACTCCCGATATATTTGTTGAAGGCATTTTAGTCCCATAAAGCCTGATCTTGGTGCTGCACCAACTGGATTTTAGCCAATGGGAGCTGAGCGCACTCAGTATCCAAAAGGAGGCACTGTGAACCTTTCACGATTGAGTCCGTAACTTATTTGACTAGAATTAACTCATTCACCCTTTTTCTTGCTCTATATTTTATTGACAAGCCTTAACCATATCCGAGTATTTGGATTTGGTGACCCTCATTTTCCATTTCCAGTACAGGACTGTAACCTCCTGTGTTTCAGCAGTCTGTAAGAGACACGCCCCATTTACAGTTCCTTGTTCCTTTCATTACACTGTCTCAGAGGTACTGTAATCTGTTGTGCCTTCATTATGGTGTTTAGGGTACAGCCCTAAACTGCAGCTTCCTGCCAGGATTTATACTCACCCATCATAGTGCAACCTCAGGCCAATCCTCCCTGGGATCAGGATTCCCAGGAGGCAGAAGACCCCAAGAGATAACTTCATGCTTCTGAAAAGAACCTGACTCTCAGCAGCACGGGGCCATAGAGCATACAGTTATCTAGACTCCAGTATCAATTGTGGATCAAACTGACTCACGCACAGAAGATGAACCTATTTATAAATGATCTCAGCAGAAATGTACTACAGTTAAATAATTAACTCAGTATCACATTATCATTTTCTATGATGAAATGTGTAAGTTCCCATATAGAGATGGTACATCTTTGGAGATTGGAAAAAGTTGGAATTATTTGCTCAACCCTTCTTTCCCCTGACCTCCACTCATCTGTTAGAAACAAAGATATTGGCCTCAACTGAAATTTACCAGCCTACTAACCCTTCTAGTCCTGAACTTTGTTGCCTCAGATTAAATGAGGCCCAGATGTGAACTAAACTTTTTCAAAATCAACACCACCCAGAGTTTTGCCCTTCTTTGTTGCACTACTAAGTAAATTATGCTTTCTCCTACATTTCCCCCCCTCCTTCACCCAAAAACTGGCATGATTTCCTCCAAAGCAGAATTGCATAGGCAGGAACAGACATTTTTATGCACATCATTTTTGTCATTACAAACATCACGTGGCAAAATCTACAGAAACTGAAGAAAATTTTGCCTGTGAACTCCATGAAAGTTTGCAATATTATATAAAAATTAACTTGGAACAACTGAAGGAGGGTTGTCTTGTATTTGGTTATGAGAGAAGTGCTTGTGGGGGGAGGGGGAATGAGGGAACTCCGAGAACATGAGCTTTACTGTTCTGATTCCATTGCTCAGCCCATCAACCCCCAAAATCTGTACTGGTGGTGACGTAACATGCTTGCCTTACCTTCTAGCTGAGTCCTGGAGTTGTATCCATCAGAAGAGTAGATTGCGCCTTCTTTTACAGCTCTCCAGAGGAAGCATACTGAATACCGCATATTGCAGTAGTATCACTTATTTCATATTCCAGCTCTCTGCTAATATAACCTACTATGCATGTCTTTTCTCCACAGCTGTGTACTGGGCTGGTGCTGTCAGGGTCTTCTCCACAATAACTCCCAAGACCTTTTCCTCATGGTATCAGACCTGCGAAGCTTCAAATCTGCAACACTGGGCCATGTGACAGGGGGTCCAAATGAGGGACAAGACAAACAGGTTCAGAGGGAAAAGGCTGAACTGAGGCAAGCTTGTTTTCCTCCTGCTTCAATAAAAAACAAAACAAAACACTAACGATGTAAACCATGAGATTTTCTGAAAGTCAATTTCAGCCTAAAGCTGAGGTGTCTACCTTTAAACTAGGATATATTTATTCTTTGGTGACATTATTTCTGTAATGTCAACGACTTATCAAGCTAGATGTCGTCATTTTGCCTAACAGAGTTGTAGAGTAGTAGTAATAGGGCACACAGTGTAGTGGCAGCCATGTCAATCCCAGAAGAAGAGCTCTGTGTGGCTTGAAAGCTTGTCTTTCTTACCAACAGAAGTTGGTCCAATAAATGGGTAGTAGAGTGACAGTCCCTCTCTATCTTTTTGATTCAAATTCCATTGAAGTCAATGGAAAAAGCTGTTGAATTCAATGGGCACCTGTACCAGTAATAATAAACAGCCCTTTACAACGGATATAGAAAATGGACTTTGGCACGGGCTTTGGCACAAAACTTATTGATAAAAGAGGAGACTTTGTGTTCACTGTACTTTATTTGCTAACAGAGTCTGGTAAAGCTGCACCTCAGTTCAGCAAGGTACTTACGTGTCTGCCTAAATAAGACTATGAGTAGCACCAATGAAGTTGGAATAAAGATCTTTTGCAAAATGATTCTTCTACAGATGGAAAAATAATCACAGGATGAACAAGTAACTTCGCTATGTCTGTTGCCCTCTTGGGCATAAACAAAACTCTTGCCTGATGAAGTCAGTTCTTTAGTCTGGTTCTCACTGGCAGTTGCTTATCTTTCTAGCACAGCTGGAAGGCAGCTTAAACCACTTCTTCCCATCTTGAGTACTAGGTACAATAAGACATGGGATGCTCTGGTTTTAGAAAGAGTCATGAATAAGAACATGCAGTATGAAATGCTAGCGTCTCCTTTCATCCAGTATAATACTTTGGACTTCTTAAGCACTTTGCTTCTTCAGATCACAAAGCAATTTTTCAAAATGAATTTAGCTTCAACACACCCCTTTGAGACGGATATTGCTGCCACTGCTTTAAAGATGAGGAAAACGATCGAGAGAGAGAGCGATAGCAAGTAGTTTGCCCAAGGTCATAGAGGTATTCTGCAGCAAAGCTAGGAATAAAACCCAAATCTCCTGACTCCCTGTCACGTACTTCCTTAAATATAAGAACCACCTGCTCTTCAGTTGTGGATACAATATATGCCAACTCCAACCAGCTGGCTGCTAAGCCTGTTAGTTTTCCCATACTGATATCATCTCATGATAAGCTTTTGGCCCAGAGTCAAAGTGATTTTCAGGGTTTGAATGATTCAACCTGCTTGTTATTGTTTCAACCTGGTACTATTCATATGCTCAGCTATTTTCCACTGGGATCTGCATACAGTCTGTTTAGAAACAGCTCAAAAGTTACATATTAATTAAACAGAACAACACAGATAGAGGGCTTGATCTTGCAAGCCTTCTGTGCCGAGATTCTGCTGAACTGCACGGGAGTTCTGGGCACTGGGGACTTTAGGTAAAACATTCTCTACACATCCCCCTCCTCAAACACTCATTCGTCATGTCAGGAGATTCCCTGGTTCCACAGCTTAATCTAACACTGATTTCACCTGAACTGAAAATCAAACAAGAACTTCATGGAATTCAGTGTGTTTGACATTTTTCTCTTTCTTTCTCGTCATCATCTAGACTGACTGAATCCTTCTCCAGTAAATGCCCCTGCATTGCTGCTGTATAGCACTCATGATGTGTATCTGGGGTGGAATCCTCACTCACAGGGATCAATACAGCAGACTGCTGACTAGTGTGGCTTAAATCCTACTCTCACTGCAGCAAGAAACTAGACTGGGTCTCTCACCTCTACTTCCTCAAACAGATGGTAGGAGCTTCTAAGTACTTTATTTAAATTAGACAATTTTTAAAGAAACTTTTAAAAAGACTGTTTTACTGCATTAAAAGCCCATTTTTACTAGTGTTTTTTTAAATAATTAACTCTAAGTAAGCCAAGTATTATATTATTACCACAAGCTAAACTGTAAGAGACAACAAATAAGCCATTACTACTGTTTAATGCCTAGGAAACAGCTTACTGCACTGCATTTTAGTATATCCAGCTACATTTATTTTTATGGGTTTTATTACAAGCAGTAAAATAGTTTATTAACCATTTAACTATAGCACAAATGATTAGATGCACATTTATGCGTGAATAGAAAATAGTGACAAAATCAGAAAGGCTAAGGCACAAAATGAGTTACACCTAGTGAGGAACATAAAAAGCAAGAAGAAGAGGTTTTATAAATATATTAGGAATAAGAGGAAGATGAAGGAAAGCGTACGTTCATTACTTTGCAGGGAAGGAGAGCTAATAACTGATGCCATCAAGAAGGCTGAGGTGTTTTATGCCTATTTTGCTTCAAGGTTAATTATGGCCCGATGCTTAACACAATTAGTATTAACAACAAGGGGGAAGGAACACAAGCCACAATAGGGAAAAAACAGGTTAAAGAATATTTAGATAAGTTAGATCAGTGGTTTTCAAACTTGTTACTCTGCGTACCTCTTTCCAAATAACGTAGTCTATGGCAGGGGTTCTCAGGACAAAGTTTTTGGTTGCCTCGGAGTGCGGCCACCAACTCTGGCTGGTGGACGCGCGCTCCCTTTTTCCTAAAATACTTAATTAGCTTTAGGAAAATCAAATAAATATGCGCATAGACACGTCCAAATCATTGTAATTTATTTGTTGCTAGCTAGTAAGTCTGTTGTGAAAAGTGATATTAACCAACAGACAATATCACTTTTCAAAGCAGACTTACTCAGCTCTGGCAAGCCTGGGGACAAATTAAGCTGTGCGAGGAGGGCCAACGAAGATGGAGTGTGGGGCTGGGGAAGGCAGCAAGAGCTGGAGCCTGAAGCCCTGTGGCCAGAGCCCAAAGTCCCGCAGCCGGAGGATGGGGCCCGAGGATGGAGCCCGAAGCCATGTGGCCGGACCCTGGGGCCTGCCGCCACACAGCCAGCGCCCAGGGCTGGAGCCCAAAGCCCGAGCCCCACCACCCCAGGAAGGTGGGGAACTCACCGGCTGCCTGCTCCTACAGTGTTGTGCCCCAGGTGACTCCAGAGGGGGGCAGGGCCCAACCCCTGCTGGCGGGCCCAGCAACAAACACTAAGGCGGCGCATCCAGGAGAGAGGGAGAGGGAGAGGGGGGCGCTACTTTGCCCTCCCCGCCCCTCCCAATCACAGCCCAGGAGGCTGTGGCCGCAAGAAAAGCCCCCGGTGGCCGCATTTGAGAAACACTGGTCTATGGCATACCCCCCTCTGAGATAGGTATCTCATAACATACCTATGAAAACAGAAAAAAAGATCTGCAAGGGATAACATGATGCAACACAGTGCACAAGCCCTGGCGTGTATTGTTCCTGATACAATTATTACTATTATAATGAACAATTTTATTATATATACTCATAGCGTTAACCTCGCACAGAAAAAAGGAAACATACACCAATGTAGCTGCAGTTTTAACTGAAAGGAGATTAAATGTTGATTAGATTGCCAAATTTTACTAAATAAAATGCATTGTCTGCCATTACGGGGCTTTTCTCGCATACCCCCTGACAAGAACTCACATAGCCCTAGGGGTACACGTACCCCAGTTTGAAAACCACTGAGTAAGATGTATTTAAGATGATGGCCTGACGAAATTCACACTGAGGTAATTTATGAAACTAGCTGAAGCAATCTCGGAACCGTTCGCAATGATCTTTGAGAACACATGGAGGACACGTGACATTCCAGGGGACTGCAGAAGGGCAAACGTAGTAGCCATCTTTAAAAGGGGAAACAAAGAGGGCCCAGGGATTTACAGACCAGTCAGCCTATCTTCGATACCTGGAAAGATACTGGGGCAAATTATTAAACAATCAATTTGTAAACTTCTAGAGGATAATAGGGTAATAAGTAATAACCAACATGGTTTTATCAAGAACAAATCATGTCAAACAACCAAAGTTCCTTCTTTGACAGAATTACTGGCCTACTGGATGGGGGGATGCTATAGATGCAATATATCTTGATTTTAGGCTTTTAACACAGTCCCACATGACATTCTCATAAGTGAACTAGGGAAATGTAGTCTAGATTAAATTACTATAAAGTGGGTGCACAACTGGTTGAAAGACCATAGTCAAAAAGTACTTATCAATGATTTGCTGTCAAATTGGGAGGACATATCTAATGGGGTCCCCCAGGAGTCAGTCCAGGGTCTGGTACTATTCAGTATTTTCACTACTGAATTGGATAATGGAGTGGAGTGTATGCTTATGAAATGTGTGGGTGACACTAAGCTAGGAGTAGTTACAAGCACTTTGGAGGACAGCAGGGTTAGACTTCAAAATAACCTTGACAAATTGGAGATTGGTCTGAAATCAATAAGATAAAATTTAATATAGGCAAGTGTAAAGTACTATACTTAGGAAGGAAAAACCAAATGCACAAATACAAAATGGGGAACAACTGGGTAGGCAGTAGTACTGGTGCAAAGGATCTGGGAATTATAGAGGATCACAAATTAAATATGAGTCAATGAGAGGCATTTGCAGGTGAATATTATTCTGGGGTGTATTAACAGGAGTGTCCTATGTGATATCAGACACATAGATGAACACGATTTGTTGGGGAAGAGTCAACATGGTTTTTGTAAAGGGAAATCATGCCTCACCAATTTATTACACCTCTACCTCGATATAACGCTGTCCTCGGGAGCCAAAAAATCTTACCACGTTATAGGTGAAACCGCGTTATATTGAACTTGCCTTGATCCACCGGAGTGCGCAGCCCCACCCCCCGGAGTACTGCTTTACCGCGTTATATCCAAATTCGTGTTATATCGGGTGGCGTTATATCAAGGTAGCGGTGTATAATTATTTGAGGGAATCAATAAACATGGACAAGGGTGATCCAGTGGATGTAGTGTACTTGGACTTTCAGAAAGCCTTTGACAAGGTCCCTCACCAAAGGCTCTTAAGCAAAGTAAGCAGTCATGGGCTAAAAGGGAAGGTTGTCTCATGGATCAGTAACTGGTTAAAAGACAGGATACAAAGGGTAGGAATAAATGGTCAGTTTTCAGAATGGAGAGAGGTAAATAATGGTGTCCCCCAGGGGTCTGTTCTGGGACCAGTGCTGTTCAACGTATTCACAAATGATCTGGAAAAGGGGTAAACAGTGAGGTGGCAAAAATCACTCAGGATAGTTAAGTCCAAAGCTGACTGCGAAGAGTTACAAAGGGATCTCACAAAATGGGGTGACTGAGCAACAAAAGGGCAGAGGAAATTCATTGTTGATATATGCAAAGTAATGCACACTGGAAAACATAATCCCACTACACATACAATTAGTTGTTCTCTCTCAAGAAAGAGATCTTGTCACCATTGTGGATAGTTCTCTGAAAACAGCTGCCCAATGTGCAGTGGCTGTCAAAAAAAGCTGACAGAATATTAGGAACCATTAGGAAAGGGATAGATAGATAATAAGACAGAAAATATTGTAATGCCACTATACAAATCCATGATACATCCACACCTTGACTACTGCATGCAGTTCTGGTTGCTCCATCTCAAAAACAGATATATTTGAATTGGAAAAGGGACACAGAAGGGCAATAAAAACGGTTAAGGATATGGAACAGGAGAGATTAAAAAGACTGGGACTTTTCCGCTTGGAAAAGAGATGACTAAGAAGGGCTATGATAGAGGTCCATAAAATCATGACTGATGTGGAGAAAGTGAATAAGGAAGTGTTATTTACTCCTTCTAACAACACAAGAACTAGGGGTCACCAAATGAAATTAATAGGCAGCAGGTTTATAACAACAAAAGGAAGTATTTTTTCACACAACACACAGTCAACCTGTGGAACAACTTGGCAAAGGATGTTGTGAAGGTCAAGACTATAACAGGGTTCAAAAAAGAACTAGATAAGTTCATGGAGGGATAGGTCCATCAATGGCTATTAGCCAGGACGGGCAGGGATGGTGTCCCTAGCCTGTTTGCCAGAAGTTGGGAATGGGTCATTTGATGATTACCTATTCTGTTCATTCCCTTTGGGGCACCTGGCATTGGCCACTGTCGGAAGACAGGATACTGGGCTAGATGGACCTTTGGTCTCACCCAGTATGGCCGTTCTTATGTTCTTAACTGAGGCTTTTAGGGATTAGCTGAATAAGGGCCCATTCCTGCATCATTGAAGTTAATGGGAGATTTCGGTAGGTTTTGGAATCAGGCCCTTAAAGCTTTAACCAGGCATGTTTTAAATATTTGTAGGTATGCGTTTATGGTTTAAGTGCATTAGAAACAGCAAATTTTTTTAGCCTCTGATTTTGTAAACCTTCATTGCTGTTAATAGCTGGAGAAACAGTGCTGAGGGCATTGGCTGGGTTGAAAAGCTTTAGCAACAGTATCTTAGTTAGTCTGGCTTTACCTCTGTTCAGGCCTGTTGATTTTGCTTGTGGTTGGGGGTGGATAATTAGAGCCATTTCCTAGTAATTAGCCAACACCTTGCCCCCACCGCATAGGCAGGCACCGCTGTGACTGGCATGGCAGTGGGGGAGTGTATTACTAGTATGTATTATTTATAAAGCAGTCACCCCTTGGGATCCCAGCTCCTGGTGAGCTGCACAAACACGACGTAAGAGACAGCCCTTGCCAGAAGAGCTTACAATCCAGTTATCCCCACTGTACAGATAGTAACTGGGGCACAGTTGGGAGTTAGGTGCATAAATGGCTTTAAAAATCTGGCCCTAACGGACTTGCCCAAGGCCACACACAGCCTGTGGCCAAGCTAGGAATTGACCCCAGCTCCCCAGTCTAGTGTGTTAGGACAAGGCCACCCCCCTTCTCTGTTTCCTGCTCTCAGGGAGGCTGCTGTCAATACTGGTAGATGTTAATGAACTTCTCGTTTTTTAAGTATTGAAATTTTAGACTTAGCTGCCGGAGTCTCTCTCACCAACAGAAGTGGGTCCAGTAAAAGATATTACTTCACCCACCTTGTGTCTCTGATTTTTTAAGAGAAAGTTTTGCAATTTTTTGGTACATTTATATTTAACCTGCCACTTTTCCTCCCTCCAACTGAAGCTGAGGTGATCGCTCTTTACCCTGAAGCTTCAGGGATTGCAGTGGGAAGGTCCAATGACCAGCTTGCCTAGAGGTAGGTCACAGCCTTATGGTTTCTGCTGGACTAGTCATCCCAGAGGGGGCTTGGCTATGGCCTCAGTCACAATCCAGCTGCTCCCCCGGAGGTTCTGTCACTACAGAGGAGCAAGGTAGGGGGACCTGGCCCACCTATTCCACCAGATCCCAACCCATTGCCAGAGAGAGGTTCATGAAGCGTCTAGCCCAGTTATTGAGCTACCCCCAAATTATGTTTTCCTCTAGATCACTTCCTGCCAGTCCAAGTGCCTCAGGGCAGGTCTACACTACCCGCTGGATTGGCGGGTAACAATCGATCTATCAGGGGTTGATTTATCGTGTCTAGCGGAGTTGACGGGGGAGCGGCAGCAGTCGACTCAGCGCCGTGAAGACGCTGCGGTAAGTCGACCTAAATATGTCGACTTCAGCTACGCTATTCTTGTAGCTGAAGTTGCGTATCTTAGGTCGACCCCCCTTTCCCCCACAGTGTAGACCAGGGCTCAGTTGGGGGTGTGGTGCTGGCTTAGCAGACTGACTGAACACGGCACTAAAAGACAGAGGACAATCTCTTTTAGTGCTTTCAACTCCCAAAGAGTGGGTCAGGGAAATCCAAGTCACTGCTGCTAAAGCAGCCCTCACAAAGCTGCTGCAACTTCAGGCACAGCTCTTGGCATGAGCCACGCTCCCTGATGCCGCATGCAGCTCTTTTCCTGGGCTACCAGGGTCCTTTTAAACTGTTTCTCCACTGGGAATGTGCCCTGTTCCCGTTGAGGGGCAGGGCCTCCCTAGCCCAGTATTGTTCTACTCCCAGCACTGGTTGTGTGGAGCCTGTAGACCCCATCACAGGGACCAAGCTTTGTGAATCATACGACAACCATTTTGGGATATCCATTGTGGTATAATGTAGCCACACAATGGAAAGACTGTACCTATGCTGGAAAGGGAGTCTGTTTGCCAACAGCACTGAGGCATCTGCCATTTTGTACTTTATTTTGGGTACAGAACATTACAGAGCAAATCCCCAAGTACTCTCTCTTTCTTGGTTACTTCATACAACATCCAGCACCTATATTATCCATGTGACATTGCAGCTGAATGAGACTAAACACATTCTAACTAAGGGTATGTCTACACAGCCAACGTTAACCGTGGTTAACGTGGCTGTGTAGTCGCAGCTCCTGTGCTGGGAGAGACCTCTCCCAGCACTATAATAAAACCACCTCCGTGAGGGGAATAGCTACCAGTGCTGGGAGTGCGGCTGATTTACCCGTTTCCTTGAGGTCAGAATCAGGGCCAATAGCCGTCACTGTTGCAGAAAGAGAAAATGGTGTTTGGGTAACAATCCAAAAGTGTTCTTCTTTGAAGACTTAGGACCAGAGCCTCAGCTGGTATAAACTGGTGTAGCTCCACTGACTTTAATTTACATCAGCCGAGCATCTGGTCCCTAGTTTAACATGCAGTATAATTCAGATGAAGCTATATACAAGGTGATCTGTGCAACAAAACAAAACAAACAAACAAAAAAATACAGAAATCTTAACAAGCCCACTTTGCAGCACGGATTGAGGAGACTAAGATGCAGCATATGATTGTAAATGGTAAATTGAACAAATTTATTGAATACTATCTCTTTGTCCGAAGGCATCAGTAGAATCCAATACCTTAAACAGTGACAAATGAAATAAAATTATCCTAGTTATTGGAATTTGCATCTCACAACACAAGGCCAGAGCAGATCTGGCACTTGATGGGTGCTATGGTAATCATGCTACTGTAGTATTGTATGGGAGTGTTCTCATAAACAGGGAGCAAAGTAGAATGACAGCCTACGTGCTACCTGGAAAAAGGAGGACTTTATTTAAATGCCTGCTGCAGACATGCTGGAACCAATTCGCCACTGCCTTGCCCAGTGGATGCTTTTTTACACCTATGCAAAGTAGGTGCAGAAGGGCAGCCTTTTACACCCACCTTGAAGAGTTGAGTATGGAGATGTAAAAAGGATCAGAGAGCTAAGGATTAAATTGTTGTTCCTGAAATGACAGATCTTAAATACCTGGCTCAAATATCAACTATCATTGCAGCACTCAAAGGTAGGACAACATAGCTGTCCTGCGCTTTTATAGCTGCTAGCAAAAAATGGAAACACAAGGTATGTTTACACTGCACATTCCTTATGGCAGCATGTAGATGACATACACTGCATTCTCTCCTAGCATGGGTATAATCAGCAGAGGCACTTAGGTGAGTAAAGATACGCCTGAATCCTGTGGGTATGTATCCTACGTGACTCTCTACACACTCAAGCCGTGCCTCCTCTGTCTACACTGCTATTTTTAATCAGTGTAGGGCCCAACTGCCTCCCTGCTGCCAGAGCCTTTCCCCACTGCAGGGAAGCTCCCAGCAGTGGATAAAGGCTCCAACAGCACCTTGCTGGCCAAGCCTTTCCCTGCCACAGGGAGCTGCCTGAGCTTTTCCCGGCTGCCGTCTCTCTGACGCATGTAGCTACACAGCACAGCATACACAGTGGTGTTCCACAATGGACACAGCCTGCTTTTCACTGCGGCATGTAGCTACGCACACCTTACACACCGCTGACAGTGGTGTGCAGTCTAGGCATAGCCATAGAGTTATACTCTGAGCAAAATTACTACTTTAAGTGTTTGAATTTGGAGGGAATGCTAAAATGGTTTCTTAACGAGTTTGTTATTGATTCACAACCAGCGTTGCTCCATTGGATTTTCTATCCACAGCAAGAGGTGCCTGACGGCTGCTTCTTAACATACACCTTCCCACCCTCTGCTCAGCCTGCCAGATTCCTTCATGTTTTCCCCACAAATTGCATTTTGGGGAATTTTGTTTTTGCACTTTAAATCCATTTAGGGCCTTAAAGTAGATTAAACTGATCTAAAAGCCTTGGATTAGTATAAACTACAAAAAATATAATTTGAGGGGTTGGGAGACAATTTCCTCCCCCCACTTTATAAACATGGAATGCTCTAAACAAGGGCCATGCTGATTACTGGCAAAAGAAGAATGTTCAACCATCACATGTTCAACATCAGTATTTTACTGTCTCCAGACATAACTTAATAATTCGTCACATGAAATGTGCAGCATTTTGCCTCCGCTGTTGTCGATACTTACAAAACATCTGTAAATTCTTCTCAAATGCAAATCTTCCATTGCCAAAAAAACAGGAAGTAAACTTGATAGCTTATTCAAGCAAGGTTATTTGCTCTGCAATTTGGTTGGAGAGATGAGAACAGCTTAGCATTAATAAATAATAATATAAAACAATACCAATTACAGTAGCCTGGGAACAGAACTCAGACTAGGGAAGAGTCAGGTCAGTCTTTGTAGCACTCTTGGCTACTACAGTTCCCTTCTCTTTTGCAATTGCCAAGTCCTAATTCTCTAGACTCCAGCACATAAGAACATAAGAACATAAGAAAAGCCGTACCGGGTCAAACCAAAGGTCCATCTAGCCCAGTATCTGTCTACCGACAGTGGCCAATACCAGGTGCCCCAGAGGGAGTGAACCTAACAGGCAATGATCAAGTGATCTCTCTCCTGCCATCCATCTCCATCCTCTGACGAACAGAGGCTAGGGACACCATTCTTACCCATCCTGGCTAATAGCCATTTATGGACTTAGCCACCATGAATTTATCCAGTCCCCTTTTAAACATTGTTATAGTCCTAGCCTTCACAACCTCCTCAGGTAAGGAGTTCCACAAGTTGACTGTGCGCTGCGTGAAGAAGAACTTCCTTTTATTTGTTTTAAACCTGCTGCCTATTAATTTCATTTGGTGACCCCTAGTTCTTGTATTATGGGAATAAGTAAATAACTTTTCCTTATCCACTTTCTCAACATCACTCATGATTTTATATACCTCTATCATGTCCCCCCTTAGTCTTCTCTTTTCCAAGCCGAAGAGTCCCAGCCTCTCTAATCTCTCCTCGTATGGGACCCTCTCTAAACCCCTAATCATTTTAGTTGCCCTTTTCTGAACCTTTTCTAGTGCTAGAATATCCTTTTTGAGGTGAGGAGACCACATCTGTACACAGTATTCGAGATGTGGGCGTACCATGGATTTATATAAGGGCAATAATATATTCTCTGTCTTATTCTCTATCCCCTTTTTAATGATTCCTAACATCCTGTTTGCTTTTTTGACCGCCTCTGCACACTGCGTGGACATCTTTAGAGAACTATCCACAATGACGCCAAGATCTTTTTCCTGACTCGTTGTAGCTAAATTAGCCCCCATCATGTTGTATGTATAGTTGGGGTTATTTTTTCCAATGTGCATTACTTTACATTTATCCACATTAAATTTCATTTGCCATTTTGTTGCCCAATCACTTAGTTTTGTGAGATCTTTTTGAAGTTCTTCACAATCTGCTTTGGTCTTAACTATCTTGAGTAGTTTAGTATCATCTGCAAACTTTGCCACCTCACTGTTTACCCCTTTCTCCAGATCATTTATGAATAAATTGAATAGGATTGGTCCTAGGACTGACCCTTGGGGAACACCACTAGTTACCTCTCTCCATTCTGAGAATTTACCATTAATTCCTACCCTTTGTTCCCTGTCCTTTAACCAGTTCTCAATCCATGAAAGGACCTTCCCTTTTATCCCATGACAGCTTAATTTACGTAGGAGCCTTTGGTGAGGGACCTTGTCAAAGGCTTTCTGGAAATCTAAGTACACTATGTCCACCGGATCCCCCTCGTCCACATGTTTGTTGACCCCTTCAAAGAACTCTAATAGATTAGTAAGACACGATTTCCACATGCAGGATACTCGCGTACAGCCCCTTTACATAGAACCATAACCACATCATTCCCCCAGAAACACGCTTTTGTACCCTCATTCTAGGATCCACTTATTTACCGTAATTTTTATATTTAACGCTTCCAAGCTACCTCACTCCTTCTGCTCATCTGGCACTGGCTCCATTCCTGTCCCTTCACATCAGCCACCTGTTGCAAGAGCCTTCTCCTTTGCAGCACCTGTCATCTCACTTCCCGTCGCTTGCTTCACTGACTCCCTGCCCACTTTTAGACCTCACCTGGCTTGCATAGCCTAGTGCCAGTTATTACTTTGTCTGTGCTTTCAATCACTGAACTTTATTATATTATTTAAGTCAAAAGCTTTTTAGCATACAGTTTATAGCAAAGATTATACACAAAAGGGAGCTGATCCTGCCACCCTTTTCCATGAGAGTTTTTGTTTCTCATGTGAAAAGGGCAGTTAAATTCAATGGGACTAGTGTCTAACGCTTTGCCTGCAACGGGAAATAGCCTGGAATAGCTATTCCGCAATAGCTCCCCATGTGAATGCTTAACCCACAATGAGCACTAGTCTACACTGGGAACTTACATCAGCATAGCTAGGCCTCTCAGGGGTGTGGCTTTTTCACACCCCTGAGACGTAGCTATGCCAACCTAACCCCCAGTGTAGACAGTGTTAGGTCGATGCAAGAATTCTTCCATCAATGGAGGTGGAATAACTACAGCACTGCGAGAACCCCTTCCATCATTGTAGTGAGTGTCTACACTGAAGCACTGCAGTTGTAGCGTTTTAAGTGTAGACAGGCACTATTAGGGTATGTGGGTTTAGCTTACTCCACTTACATGAAACCACACAAAGGCATTCTTAATTTGAAATACCTATTGCACTTTAAATTCACTCCCTAGCTTATTTTGCAATAGCTTCCCCGTGTAGACAAACCCCTAGTTAATACTTCACAAATTCATAATGGGGGAACAGAATGTTACATGGGTCCTCTATTCAGATTTCCTTGTGGCCCAGGGAATAAAACATGCTGCCCTGTGTAGAGGGGTGGTTACCCGCTCCTGCCCTTCGAGGCTTAAAACAGCCCAGGGGAGGGCTGTGGCTAGGGCAAGAAGCCTGGGCTGATTAGGGAAGGTAGGCTCAGCTTCCAATCTGGCCAAGCCCCAATCAGGCCCAGCTGGCCCCTATAAGAGGCAGTGAGCCAGGAGCTCAGCAGTCTCTCTCTGCATTCAGAGAGAGAAGGGCCTGGCTGCAGGGAGCTTAACTAAGTGCCTAGAGTGGAGCAGGGCTGGAGAAAGGCCAAGGGAGCTGGGGAGCTCCGGCCTAGGAAAGCCCCAGGCTGCAGGCCTGGTAAGGCCTATTAGGTACTGGGTTGCAGGGGGCAACCCATGGGTAGGCAGAGGCAGCAGGTCCGAACCCATTTGCCTCTGATGAGTGGCTGACACTGCAGTCTACCCCAGTGAACGAGGGCTAGATGGAGACCGGGCAGTAGCCAAGACTGAGGCAAAGTGGGGATAGTGGGTGGGGGTTCACCTGGGAGGGGAAGACCCAGAACTGTGGGGGTACTGCTGGGGGGCAGCACCCAGTTAAAGGGGCACCGGGGTCCTGGGAGGGACACGGGGGCCCACAGCGGCAAGGCGGATCACCGGCCTGCAGAGGGCGCTCCAATGTCTGGATGAGCTAATTCCCGAGAAGACCAGCAGGAGGCGCCGCTGGGGGAGTCTGCGTCATGCTACATGTGGTGGAGAATGCGGGTACGTGCGGTCCACCCCTGATACTAGGGGCCAGGGCAAGGACAGCAGGACTATTGCCCAGAGACGGTGGAGAGACAAGAAGGGACCATGGGGCCCGGGTATACTGGGGCTTATTTCACAGAGGCTCCAGGGGCTACCCATGGTTGGGGACAGGCGTCAGTGCCCTGGCAGAAGGGGGCTGACAACCCACAGAGACTATGGGAGGTGCAGTGGGCCCTCCATGGACAGTTGGGCCAGCTGGCGGAAGAGCAGCGGGCCCTGGTAAAACTCTTCCGACAGGAGTTTCGGAGGAAGCAGGGAGAGTGGCGTGGGAAGCCGAGCGCCAGGGTCAGGAGGCCTGTGGCAGAGCACGGGGCTTGCTATGCCTGCGGTCGGCGAGGACATTTGAGGGTGGACTGTCCCTACTGGTATAGGGGCCAAGAGCCTTGCCCAGAAGAGGGGAAGGGACAAGTCCCTACAAGAGTCTGCTGGGTGAGGGAACCCAGGCGACCGAGGACATGTTGGGCCTGTGGGCGATGAAAGCACCTGCAGTGGGCATGCCCAGGCCCGAGGCGGTGGGTCCAGGTCAGCCCCGGTAAGGGGGCGGGACCCCAGAAGGACCCCAAAAGGTCCAAGGTAGCCAAGAGGTGGGGAGCCTGCTAGGGCTGCCATGAACTGGGCCACATAAAGAGGCACTGCCCCCTCAGAGGAACTGGGGACCGGCCAGAGGAGGAGCCTGTGAGGCCAGAAGGGCCAAAACTGCCAGAGGCGGCGACCGGGATGGAGGGATCCCTGCGGGAGGCAGGAACCCAGACTGGCCCAGGGCTTGTCACCGATGATGAGACCCAGATCAAGTGGGCCCAGCAAGAAGCCAGGGCCCAGGCGGTGGTGGAACAAGGGACTAAATGGACCCATACCCTGAGGGAAGAGGGCCTGGGAGACCCCGATCTGCGGGCGTGCCTGGAGGCTGCGGAGTTGGCTCGCAGGAAGGCGGAGGCGCATGCTCGGGACATGGGCTGAGGTTGGGAGGCGGCCGAGAGGATGGTGGGGGCCCTAGAGGGGCGGCCCTGGAGGGCCAACTTTGGGGAGCTGAGGCCATGAATCTCCCCCCTAACCCCAGGGGTGGAGGTTTGGGGGGTGTACCTATTGGGTTCCGGGAAGTGGGCGGGCAGAGCCCGCCCACTGCTAAAGGATCCCCCCCCCAGCCTAAGGGGAGGACCCACAGGACCGGGAACCCAAAAGATTCCAGGGGACAACTAATAAAAAAACAGGAACAGGAGTGAGGTCAAAGGGTCAAAAGAAGGGAACCTGATGGGGACACCGAGCAGAGAACCCCGGACAGCGCCCACTGCTCCTCAAAGGCGTCAAGGGAGCCAGTGGACGCCGCCCAGAGGAACTCTGCCCGGATACGTGAGCGGACAGAGGGTCGGAAACAGGCCCTACAGTCACAGGAGTCTCCATTGGCCAACCTCCTCACCCTGGTGGCATAGATGGTCATCTTAGCCAGGGCCAGGAGGAATGACCAGGAGGTCCCATGACTTCGTGGGGCCACAGATAGGGAGTGCATAGAGGAGAAGGTGAGGGGAAAAGTGCAGCCAAAAATGCAACAGAAGGTTGGTGAGGAGCCGGTATAGGGGCCGCAACCTGGCGCACTCCAGATAGATGTGCGCCAGGGTCTCCCTCACGCTGCAAAAGGGGCAGGTGTCAGGGGCAGGGGTGAACCGCGCCAAGTACACGCCCGTGCTCACGGCCCCATGAAGGAGCCTCCAGCTGACTTCCCCGGCGGGCCTTGGGACCAGGGTGGAATATAGGCTGGCACACCGGGGCTTCTCACCCTCCAGAGGTGGCAGGAGGTCCCGCCACTTTGTATCGGGGCGGGACACGAGGGTGAGAAGATGAAGGGTGTGGAGCACGAGCGTGTATAGATGTTTCCTTGGCGCGGTCTGAAAGCGGACCGGCTGCAGATCGTGCAGCCGGCTCACGGAGAAGGGGCGGGGGAGCCAGTTGGGTCCATGGGGCAGGGGCCCGATGAAAAGGTCCGGAGGGCCCGGGGTGGAGGGTGGGCGGGGCGCGCCCTCTCGCAGGACCCGGTCGAGGTAAGCCCGAGCAGCGGGCGGCAAGGCGGCCCTCACCTCCTGAAGTACTCGGGTGTAGCGGGGTGGTGTAGCGGGGTGGTTACCCGCTCCTGCCCTTGGGGGGCAGCACCCAGTTAAAGGGGCACCGGGGTCCTAGGAGGGACACGGGGGCCAGTAGCGGTAAGGCGGATCACCGGCCTGCAGAGGGCGCTCCAACGGCTGGATGAGCTAATTCCCGAGACCAGCAGGAGGCGCCGCTGGGGGAGTCTGCATCATGCTACACCCCTTGCATGGATCTGGCCAAATTTATGCCAGCTCTAAGAAGCAGAGTCTGCTCTCTTCTTTGAAAAGAAAATTAAAGCCACCGGTGCTGAGAAATTAGGAATTGCTGTGAGGAAAGAAATGCAGAGGGAAGAAAGAAGGAGAACGAAAAGAAAAGAGGGAGAGAGAGAAATGAAGGTGAAAAGGAAAAGTGGGTGGTGGTCCCATGAGGGGGCCACATGCTTTCCCACTGAGTGATACCAAATGTGAAAACAAAGTACTTAATAAAGAATAATTAATAAGTTGAGTTACTGTCAAATTCTATACTTGATCTTTGTAAACAATTTTCATTGACATCGGTGGGAGCATGTTATCCTAAATATATACTCTGGCCCATGAATCATGCCTAAAAATGGAATTTGGCCTTCGCTGATTGACACCTGAAAATCTTGTGGCATTTTAGATGCCATGGCATGCTCGCAACTGTAATATGGATATTCACACTCAAGCTAGAGGGAAATGCTAGGAGGCAAATATACTGGGTGCCACTTAATAGGATCCTGATATTATCAACTTCCAGTGGGTAGCAACATTTTCTAACCCCGCCCCACCGACTTTAATGTTAATACGATTTGGATACTGGCAACAGGCATGCTGCTGACAACTTTTTGATGTGCCTCCCCTGTCTGCAGCCCTGCAAGCCTGCCTGTGGCTGGGAGGGGAGGCTGCAGGCAGGGCTGCAGCCAGGGGAGGAAGAACTGGGACATGCCAAGCCCAGGCTCTACTGTACAGCCCCGCAACCCCCAAATGGAAAGCCCCAGCATCTGGGCTGCATCCCCCCTGCTACCCTGCATGTAGCTGCCCCTCCCAGGCAGGTTTGCGGGCAGGCAGGGAGAGCTACCACACATGTCCCAGTGCTTCATTCCCTGGCTGCACCCCTACGGACTTACTTTCTGCTTATTAGCAACCTTTGGATAATAGCAACTTTTTGCTGGGAACTGAGAGGTTGCTAACAAGCGGAATCCATGGTAGGAGGGAAAGAATAGGGTAAAAGACTCAGAAAATCTGAAGACCAAAGTCCTCAGTGGGAACAAATATCTTTCTTGACTATTCTATAGCTGAGTATTTATAGCATTGATAAGATGCAGGAATAATACAAACAGCTAGTGATACAGCGGAGCAAGGTACTATCACAAAGTTGCATATGGCATGAAATATGCCTTCTATTCAGGGCTATTACATTATAACTAGCGTAATGAGATGTGTCATTGGTTCCACCCACTACTGTTTTTTTCCAGTGGTCACTCATTCAGTGCAGTGGTCATGAGTACTCTACATCTCTAATGTAGTGTTGATAGCAAAGAAAATCGCTTGCATGCCATCTTGGCTACAAGAAAAAGAAAGGTTCATTCAGATAATCAGTATTTCTTGGTGCATCTGATCCAGAAAGAGGGAAATTCCAGCAATGAGCAAATCTCTTTGGTCTGAAAATCCAGTTTTAAATCTCACAAGTTCAGGCTTTCTGGCAAAATTTCCATGCTTCAGGGTTTCAGCCAGTTTGAAAAACAGCAAGGACAAACTCTTCTTGTGGTATGTTACCAGTCATAACTCTGTACATATCTTTACTAGCAAGTTCCCTCCACAAACATACATCATATTCAGCTGACCTACTCTGAGAAGGGTAAGGCAGCAAATTAAAATAATGCCTCGTTTCTTCTTTTCACCTTAATCCTTTTACCACATCATTGCAAAGCTTCAGCCGCATCCTCAGCCAAACACAGAGACAAAGAAGTGTGCAGTTCACAGTTCACTATGATGCGAAGCAAGAGCACCGCCATTTGGTTAAATAAGGTTACTGTCAAAGGCTCTGCCATATATTTACTAGTTCTGGTTGAACAATATCGTTATCACAGGACTGACCATAACACAGAAATGGGCAACAGATTTGTAAGACCACGTTTCAATGCTGTTACTAAGTAAATGTTCAAAATGCCCCTATTCAAAATTAAAACAAAAAATACATTTTAATTTTTCTGTCAAGTTTTCATTGACTGACTCTTGAAGGCAAGTACCAATGAATAGTCCCAAGAACAGGATGAAAAAGCTCTGTCTGCCTCTTCCACTCTTTCAACTTAGAGCATTCTTTTAACTTCAAAATAATGGTGGTATTGCCTACTGATGTAAATGTGGTTTATCCTCTACTACAGGGGTCTCAAACACGCGGCCCGCAGGGCTATCGCATGCGGCCCGCGAGCTCCTCCCGGCCCCCCCCGGGTTCCAGCTGCTTCCTGGTGCGGCGCCGCGGCAGGGCAAGCAAGCAGGGAGCCTGCCCTGCCCCCGGTGCGAGTCGGGCCGGAGCCCGCCCCCCTCACTCCTCCTGCACCCCGACCCCCTGCGTTGAGCCCCAGCCACACCCCACATCCCGACCCCCTGCCCTGAGCCCCCGCCACACCCCACATCCCGCCCCCCTGCCCTTGCCCCCTGCTGCACCCTGCACCCCAACCCCTTACCCTGAGCCCCCTGCTGTACCCCGACCCCCTGCGCTGAGTCCCCTGCCGCACCCCGACCCCCTGCTCTGAGCCCCCACCGCACCCCACACCCCCTCCTGTGCCCCCTGGCAGGGGGGGGGCAGAGTTGGGGTGGGGATTTCGGGGAAGGGGTGGGAATGGGGGCAGGGGCGGGAAGAGGCGGGGCCTCATGGAAGGGATGGAGTGGGGGCGGGGCCGAGGGCGGCGGGGTGTCAGTAAATGCGGCCCTCTGCCCAATGTACTAGTCCTCATGTGGCCCTCGAGGTCATTTGAGTTTGAGACCCCTGCTCTACTACGTAGTAGGCCAGTGGACGTTGTGTTGCATCACAGAATCATAGGACTGGAAGGGACCTCGAGAGGTCATCCAGTCCAGTCCCCTGCACTTGTGGCAGGACTAGATATTATCTAGACCACCCCAGACAGGTGTTTGTCTAACCTGTTCTTAAAAATCTCCAATGATGGAGATTCCACAACATCCCTAGGCAATTTATTCCAGTGCTTAACCACCCTGACAGTTAGGAAGTTTTTCCTAATGTCCAGCCTAAACCTCCATTGCTGAAATTTAAGCCTATTGCTTCTTGTCCTATCCTCAGAGGTTAAGAAAAACAAATTTTCTTCTTCCTCCTTGCAACAACCTTTTACATACTTGAAAACTGTTATGTCCCCTCTCAGTCTTCTCTTTTCCAGACTAAACAAACCCAATTTTTTCCAATCTTCCCTCATAGGTTGTTTTCTAGACCTTTAAATCATTTCTGTTGCTCTTCTCTGGACTCTCTCCAATTTGTCCACATCCTTCCTGAACTGTGGCGCCCAGAACTGGACACAATACTCCAGTTGAGGCCTAATCAGAGCAGAGTAGAGCTGAAGAATTACTTCTCGTGTCTTGCTTACAACACTCCTGCTAATACATCCCAGAAGGATATTTGCTTTATTTGCAACCGCTTGTGGTCCACTATGACCCCCAGATCCCTTTCCGCAGTACTCCTTCCTAGGCAGTCATTTCATCATGTGATGAATCAAACTAAGTATTGTGCAATAGCTGTAAGTAGTCTTGGAAGAGCTAATACTGAAACACGAGCAGACATCACAAGGCAATTTATATGAGGGACAGGATCTTACATCTGTGAGTCTCAGAGCGCTTTATAACAGGGGGAAAGGCTTCAGACTGAAGAAAAAGCATGGAGAATAAAGAATCATTTGCTGTCCCAGACTTCTGAAAATGAGACGAGAAAATTATTTTTTGAGTTACAAACTTGTCCAGAGATTTGGGAGTTTCAATTTTCCACTCCAGTCAATATCTAATGATTTACTGCTTTTCTGGCTGGAGTTCTTACTGAAAGCTAATGACAGATTGACTCATGTTGTTCCATTCTCACTACAGAGAGAGCAGTCATGGTCCTAACTGCTCTGAAAGATTGTCACACTTCCCCAGTTCAAGAACACATGAGAAGTTTAGCCCACTGGAGTAGCCCATATGTAATTAAAAAAAAAAAAAAGATTTGAGATATTTTCAACATTCCTTTTTTTTTTTTTTTAAATGAAGTCAATTATTTTTTAAGGAGCTTTAGCAAGTAACTGCTTCTATTGCTAAAGAACTCCTTCAGTAGATATAGTTGAATTTACAAACTTTCTACAGGGTACAATGTCTTGAGGCATTTTTCAGGAATATATGAAACTGCTTCCCTCTTCTTGTGAATGGCTGTGATGGGAAAAAAGCAGGGGATCTGAAGTTCCCAGTCCATTTTACATATTATCCTGCAAATTCACATCAGAAACAGGAAAAGCATCTGCTGAATAGATTTCTCCCTTCAAACACTCAATTGCTTCTTCTTTCTTCAGTTTTTTTAACTCCTGGTAGTGGACCTTAGTGGAGAGGAAAGGAAAGGAAAAGGTGCATTAGTTCTGCTGCTAAATAACAAACTCACATTGTCTTGTGAACCAAGGCACTTAGTAAAGGGAAACAGATGTAGAGAATCCCAGCATTTCAGAAAGTGATCGGTTCAGATCAGCAATTCCACGTGAAAACAGGTGAATGAGTCAATATCTGATCAAATTCATGCAAGGTTCCAAATTCAGTAACTCAGTTTTAGCTTTTGGTGAATTATGGCGTAGTTCATGACAAAAAAGGATCAAACTCCACCTGGACATAGTTTACCATAGTGGAGTCATAGAATCATAGAATATCAGGGTTGGAAGGGACCACAGGAGGTCATCTAGTCCAACCCCCTGCTCAAAGCAGGACCAATCCCCAGACAGATTTTTGCCCCAGATCCCTAAATGGCCCCCTCAAGGATTGAACTCACAACCCTGGGTTTAGCAGGCCTATGCTCAAACCACTGAGCTATTTGCCCAACACCATAGAATACCATCACTGATCAAGGAGTTTTTCCAGCAGTGTCAATTTAGGTTAAGCTCACCACTCCCAGTACTCTGTTCTTCACATCATACATGTCACCATACTGATAAGACCTGCATTTAGACTTCTTACCAGTATCACATGATAGCCCAGTGCTTTCAGATGTCTCATCTTCACTGCCAGCTTGCCTTGGGGGTGTCTTGTGTCAAAACAGAAAGAAGACGGAGGAGCACAGAGAACAGCCACTCTAAAGCCAAAAACAGTAATAATTTCTTAGGGAGCTGGCAAACAGCATTATGTTGGTGCAGTTTAAGTATTCTTCACAGTTAACTGTTCAGAGAATGCCTTTAATATTAAGGAATAGCACTGCTGTGTTTGTTTATTGCTAATATTTTTGTCCATTTCTAATTTAATCATTCTTTTGCTTCTCCGGACTTAAGCAACTTAAACCCCTCTCTCCTGCAATGTATTTTATCTAGGTGCCGAGGGCTGCCCATGCAGTTCTTACGGCAAAGATTGAATTCTTAGGCCTCAAATCATTCTGCAACTAGGGCTGGAGAAGTTCAGAATGGTGCATTATGTGAAATAGAAGCATCCAAAATATGGGATTGCATCAGGGATAATATCCCATGCTCTGGGTGTCCCGAAACTTCTGACTGCCGGATGCTGGACAACAGGGGTGGATCACTCAATAATTGCCCTGTTCTGTTCATTCCCTATGAAGCATCGGGCATTGGCTACTGTTGGAAGACAGGATACTTGGATAGATGGACCATTGGTCTGACCCAGTATGGCTGTTCCTATGTTTTTACACATGTAACATTTATTTCCTTCTTTCTTCCATTATCTGCTGTGCAAATCCCTAACCTGCTTGGAAGGTTCAGAAAAGTTCAATGATTTGGTAGCCTGACAAGCAGTATTGGTACAGAGTAACCAGTTCCCTTTTTCCCCCAAGAGACAGACAGAAATTCATCTGTGCAAAGCCATGCATCACTTAGATCCCACCTAAGCCCTCAAAATATGACTTAAGTAGTGCACAGGCCTTTTGCTGAATTTTGTCAACAAGGGATACGTTATTGTTAGAGATCCAAAATCTGCAGTATCATTGTGGTCTCAAAGTCACAATTTAGGTTTCCTAGTTTGTAACACGGTCCAAAAATTGGGTCAATGGATTTATACATACTTCATTTACTAAAAAAAGAGAACATTCCTTAGCATAGAGTTGAATTGGTCTCTCGGATTCTAACACGGAATAGAGATCTAGTTTTTCACTCAATGCATAATTAGACTGGAACTCATTGCCTCAGGATCCTGTTGAGGTCAACTTTAGTAAGTGTCACAGAGGGATTCAACATTTATATAGATAACAAGAATATTCACAGTTGTAGTTAATGTAAAAAATTTTTTGGAAGAGAATCAAAATCTCATGATTCAGGATTTATGCCAAACTCTAATTATTAGGGGAGGAGGCCCTGTTTCGGTGTCCACGATTTTAAAATGATGTTGATAAATTGGAGAGGGTTCAGAGACCCGGGAATGATTAAAGGATTGGAAAACACATCTTATAGCAACAGATTCAAAGACTTCAATCTGTTCAGTTTAACATAGAGAGGGTTAAGGGGTGACTTGATCACAGGCTATAAGTACCTACATATGGGGAACAGAAATTTGATAACGGAGGGCGGCTCTTCAATCTAGCAGACAAAGGTATAACAAGATCCAAGGCTGGAAGTTGAAGCTAGACAAATTCAGACTGGAAATAATGTGTAATGTTTTAACAGTGAGGGTAATTAACCATTGGAACAATTTACCAAGAGTCAAGGTGGATTCTCCATCACTGGCAATTTTTAAACCAAGACTGGCTGTTTTTCTAAGAGAGATGCTCTAGTTCAAACAGGAGTTAAATTCAGGGAAGTTCTATGACCTGTGTTAGGCAGGATGTCAGACTAGATGATCAAAGTGATTCCCCCCCCCCCTTTCTGGCCTTATAACCTAGGTGACCTTTATGAGGGCAGATTATCCCACATCTACCCACTGTGGAGTTTCTTGCACCTGCCTCTGAAGCATCCAGTGCTGGCCCCTGTTGGAGGCAGGATACTGGACTAGGCCCTGGTCTGATCCAGAATGGCAATTCTTATGCTCCTGTGAGAGCATAGAGAAAGTGAATTACTTGCTCTGCAGATCAATGAGCCAGAGAGGCAACAGGAAGAGCCTCACATAAAGGCCTGGTAAAGAAAACTTGTAACCAAATAAAGGTACCTTTGAACATCTGGAGCATCAGCAGGATCATCTACTTCAGTTACTGGAAGCACTTTTTTTCTGTCTGCATCCATTTTGATTTCAAAATCTGAAAGCAAAACAGTCAAATATTAAATGCCTCAAGAGGCTTTGACCATGGCAAGAGGCTTTGACCATTCCAATATATTTCATGGAGTCAATAGAAAAGAAACAGCTATAATTATTGCATTTGTGTGACAGTTTGCACAATATATTGCTGTTCCTTTGAGAGCAACAAATAGATTCAGTTGGCGCTTTGACACAATCAGAAAAGGTGCTTGTTATCGCAAATCATAGATACAGTATGCGTAGGTGTATCAATTCAGGATTTAAAGAAAAAAAATTCTGACCAGGTTGCTATGAAACCTCAGACAGATCCATCCATATTCCCTTGTCCTTTTATCACTGGGTTTGATAAATTTAGGAATAAAAATACCAGAAGTAGTATAAGTGAATCAGCTTGCAAATGATATAAATCATAGAAGTATAAACCCTGCATACAAAAGAAACCATACACCATGGAACTTTACTAAATTTATAATGGTCTCTCAATGAAGGTCATATCCTGTTGTTTAAATCAAAGAAAAAGGAAAAATGTTCCACAGCTAAAACAATCACCTTGATGTTTCATATTTTGCCATTTTATATTGTTTCTTTAATCCAAAGATTTAAAAAATGTTAGCATTAAAAGGTCAGTCTTGTTTAATATAGTTATGGCCTATTGGGTTTATGTAGGATTAGTTGCATCAAAAGCCAGATTTTAACCACAAAAAGCCCAATGCAATTTTACAAACCAGAGCAGTAACAATATTTTAGTCAACTGTCCAACTATTTTAACGTGAATGTCATAGAAAATACAACCATAAAGGCATAGTTGTCAAATAGACCTTATCACCAGAAATTTATATTTTAAACCCTTATATTATAGGTAATAGTTGCCAGTCCATTTCTTTACCACTATAAATCAATATTCAAAGGCACATGACAATGAACTGGTCCCATACCAATGTTGTAATCATGTGGCAGTTGGATGTTTTGCTGAAACATACGCTCATCTCCCAGAAGTTTCAGCAGAGCCTCCCGAACCTCATGGAGATCAAAAACCAAAGATGAGGAGGGTTTCTTTATAAACACAGTTGCTGGTTTGGTGAATGAAGGAGGACTATCAAGTTCCAGACACACGTTCACACAGTGCAGCATCATTTCATTCTGCTCCTTGTTAAGGTCATCTGAAAAAAGGATAGAAATGTAGCATTATAGTGGACTCGTTATATTTATATTGTATCGTTTTATCTCATGAAATCCACAATTTCACTGGCTACTATTTGCAGTAAGAACAGATTTCAGCTTTGCTGAGCAGTAGATTAATTCCAAATTAGGCATAATAAAACTAATTGTTTTTTGAAAAGATGCCATCAAGACACTGTTGAAACCTTCTTGTTCTACATAGCTATCTAAGAAATTTACAAGACACACATTACTGTAGAATCAACCTCCTGGTGAGGTAGAGCAATACTATTATTCCCACTGTACAGATGGAGAACTGAGGCACAGAGAGGCTAAGAGACTTATCCAAGGTCACTGAGGAAGTCTGTGACAGAGCAGGGAGTTGAACCCCAGGGCTCCCAGGCTCTAGGTTACCACCCTAACCACTGGACCATCCACTCCTGAAAGTCTGAAATCTGTTCATTTACTCACTTTTTCCCCTCGATTGTGCACAGCTACAGACGTTACCCTGTTACAGCAGGGTTACTAATAAGTGAAAGACATTTATGCACACATGGAGGCTGGTCTTAAAAACCAGAAACAAAAAACCCAAATACTTTAATGGATATTGATAAAACACAAGAAGTTAAGTCACATTTTGGATGTCACTTTGAGAGCGTGCTTGAACAGTACCAAACTATAGAGCTGGGCAACATTTTTCAGCTGAATGGCAAATTCTCTGATAAAATGCAGGTTTTGGGGTGAGTGAAACTATTTGCAAGTTTGGATCAAATTCAGCAAATAGTTTCAGACAAAAAAAATGAGGGGGAAAAATTGTGGAAATGGTTTTTTAAAACAACGTGCAAACATTTCATTTTACCTGAATGGAATTTTTTCGTTTCAGTGGGAAAAGCCAAAAAAAAAAAAAAAAAATCAATTTCAGTTCAAAATAAACTGATTTCCCCCCCTTTGATTCAGCCAGTGAATGGAAGAGTCAATTATTCACTCAGCTGTACTGAACTACAGGTCTGTCGCATCTTAGGCGCATTTAACATGTGCGATTTCAGCTTTACGCGGTCGGCAAAAACAAGAAAAACAAAAAACAAAAAAAGAGAAAAATAATTTAAATACTGTTTCTGTAGTGCGGGCAATTCTGCCCGCCATTACACTCAGTATAAATTTTACTATATGCGGTTTTCGCTTTATGCGCTGACCGCGGAACGTAACCCCAGTGTAAGATGAGACAGGCCTGTATTCAGGTTCCAAGTAGACAGACTGTTTTGTTGAAGTGTAGGGACTAACAGAACTTCCCAGAGTATACAGAATCTGCAAGCAATGAATACACTTACACCCTGACTCAGTGCTAAACTAAGCGATTAGCTGTAGAGAATTAAAACACGAAGCTGAACGACTACCTTGAACCATTTCAGTTAGGGTCCTTCATCCTAAAGCAAAACAGTCAAGCAACTTCTAACCATGAGTTGTATTTTGAGCTAAACTTTGTTTTAGCTGAAAAACATACATCACTTGGGCCTGGTCTACACTACGATTTTAGTTCGAATTTAGCAGCGTTATAGCGAATTAACCCTGCACCCGTCCACACAACGAAGCCATTTACTTCGATGTAAAGGGCTCTTAAAATCGGTTTCTGTACTCCTCTCCGACGAGGGGAGTAGCGCTGAAATCAGTATTGCTGGTTCGAATTAGGGTTAGTGTGGACGAAATTCGATGTTATTGGCCTCCGGGACCTATCCCACAGTGCACCATTGTGACCGCTCTGGACAGCAATCTAAACTCGGATGCTCTGGCCAGGTGGACAGGAAAAGCCCCGCGAACTTTTGAATTTCATTTCCTGTTTGCCCAGCGTGGAGAGCACAGGTGACCACACAGAGCTCATCAGCACAGGTAACCATGCAGTCCGAGAACCGAAAAAGAGCACCAGCATGGACCACACGGGAGGTACTGGATCTGATCGCTATATGGGGAGAGGATTCCGTGCTAGCAGAACTACGGTCCAAGAGACGAAATGCCAAAACATTTGACAAAATCTCCAAGGGCATGATGGAGAGAGGCCACAATCGGGACTCATATCAGTGCCGTGTGAAAGTGAAGGAGCTCCGACAAGCCTACCAGAAAACCAAGGAAGCAAACGGACGGTCCGGGGCAGAGCCGCAGACATGCCGCTTCTACGATGAGCTGCATGCAATTCTAGGGGGCGCCGCCACCACTACCCCACCCCTGACCGTGGATTCCGAGGAGGGGTTACTCTCAGCCATGCATGAGGATTCTGCGGACGGGGAAGAGGAGGAGGAGGAGGAGGACGAGCTTGCGGAGAGCACACAGCACTCCATTCTCCCCAACAGCCAGGATCTTTTTCTCACCCTGACTGAAGTACCCTCCGAACCCTCCCAAGGCGGTAGCGCAGACCCCCTGGAAGGGACCTCTGGTGAGTGTACCTTTGTAAATATCAAACATGGTTTAAAAACAAGCATTTTTTAATGATTAATTTGCCCTGAGGACTTGGGATGCATTCGCGGCCAGTACAGCTACTGGAAAAGTCTGTTAACGTGTCTGGGGATGGAGCGGAAATCCTCCAGGGACATCTCCATGAAACTCTCCTGGAGGTACTCCAAAAGCTTTTGCAGAAGGTTTCTGGGCAGGGCAGCCTTATTCCGTCCTCCATGGTAGGACACTTGACCACGCCATGCTAGCAGCAAGTAATCTGGTATCATTGCATGACAAAGCTTGGCAGCGTATGGTCCCGGTGTTTGCTGGCATTCAAGCAACATCCGTTCTTTATCTTGCTGTGTTATCCTCAGGAGAGTGATATCGTTCATGGTAACCTGGTTGAAATACGGGAATGTAATTAAGGGGACAGAGGTGGCCCCGTTCCTACTGGGCTGTTTGCCTGTGGCTGAAAAGAAATCCTTCCCTGCAGTTAGCCAAGCGGGTGGGGGGGGAAGTGGGTGGACAATGGCGCTGAGCTTTTCGCGTTTGGCTAGCAGGGATCTTCCCTGATACCAGCCACGCGGTGGGGGGAGGGGTAAAGTGATCATAACACAGAATTGAATGGCCGGTGGTGGGGGTTTATTTTGGTTTCTGCTGCTGCGCAGTAACAGGAAAACCACAGCACTTCATGGGCGTTGCTTGCTATGGGAAAGGAGGGCGCTGCTTTAATGCAGAAGCCGAAAGACAATGGCTTACCATGGCTGCACACAATCCGAATTCTGTTGCCCGGCCCTGTGTCTGTGATCTCTAACACCAAAGCCGCAGGCACTCAATATAAGATGCAAAATGCGACCTTGTATCGAAATCACATGTGCTATGTAATGTGAATAGTGTTGTTCACCGTGAAATAGTATAAGCATTGTTCTATAAAATGTATCTTTTTAAATACTTCTCTCCCTTTTTTCCCCTCCTCCTGCAGCTGCAAATTTTTCAAGCCTCCCTCCTCCGTCCCGAAGGCTATCCCAGATAAGGCGGCGAAAGAAACGCACGCGAGACGAGATGTTCTCAGAAATAATGCAATCTACCTGCGATGAGAGAGCTCATCTGAATGAATGGAAGGACACGGTCTCAAAGTTCAGGAAAGATGCCAGTGACCGTGAGGACAAGAGGGACCAACGTGAGGAGAGAAGGGACCAACGTGAGGAGAGAAGGGATGCTCGAGATGAGAAGTGGCGGGATGCAACGCTGGGGCTGCTGCGTGAGCAAACGGACATGCTCCGGCGTCTGGTGGAGCTTCAGGAACGGCAGCAGCAGGATCACAGAGTGCCGCTGCAGCCCCTGTATAACCGCCCTCCCCAAGTTCCATAGCCTCCTCACCCAGACGTGTAAGAACGCGGGGGGGGGGGGGAAGGCTCCGTGCACCCTGCCACTCCACCCCAGTGGACAGCCCAAGCAAAAGGCTGTCATTATTTTGAACTTTTTTAGTGACCTTTTCCTTCCCTCCTATCCTCCTCCCAAACCCCACCCGGGCTACCTTGTCAGTTCTCTCCCTATGTTTATAATCAATTAATAAAGAATGCATGATTTTTAAACGATACTGACTTTATTTCTTTGAAAGCAAGCTGTGATCGAAGGGGGGAGGGTGGGTTGCTTACAGGGAATGAGTCAATCAAGGGGGCGGGTTTTCATCAACGAGAAACAAACAGAACTTTCACACCGTAGCCTGGCCAGCCATGAAACTTGTTTTCAAAGCTTCTCTGATGCGCACCGCTTCCTGGTGTGCTCTTCTAATCGCCCTGGTGTCTGGCTGCGCGTAATCAGCGGCCAGGCGGTTTGCCTCAGCCTCCCACCCCGCCATAAAGGTCTCCCCCTTACTCTCACAGAGATTGTGGAGCACACAGCAAGCAGCAATAACAATGGGAATGTTGGTTTGGCTGAGGTCTGAGCGAGTCAGTAACGTGCGCCAGCGACCCTTTAAACGTCCAAAGGCACATTCTACCACCATTCTGCACTTGCTCAGCCTGTAGTTGAACAGCTCCTGACTACTGTCCAGGCTGCCTGTGTATGGCTTCATGAGCCATGGCATTAAGGGGTAGGCTGGGTCCCCAAGGATAACGATAGGCATCTCAACATCCCCAATGGTTATTTTCCGGTCTGGGAAGTAAATGCCTTGCTGCAGCCGTTTAAACAGACTAGTGTTCCTGAAGACGCGAGCGTCATGAACCCTTCCCGGCCATCCCACGTTGATGTTGGTGAAACGTCCCTTGTGATCCACCAGTGCTTGCAGCACCATTGAAAAGTACCCCTTGCGGTTTATGTACTGGCTGCCCTGGTGCTCCGGTGCCAAAATAGGGATATGGGTTCCATCTATCGCCCCACCACAGTTAGGGAATCCCATTGCAGCAAAGCCATCCACTATGACCTGCACATTTCCCAGAGTCACTACCTTTGGTAGCAGCAGCTCAGCGATTGCTTTGGCTACTTGCATCACAGCAGCCCCCACAGTAGATTTTCCCACTCCAAATTGATTACCGACTGACCAGTAGCTGTCTGGCGTTGCAAGCTTCCACAGGGCTATCGCCACTCGCTTCTCAACTGTGAGGGCTGCTCTCATCTTGGTATTCTGGAGCTTCAGGGCAGGGGAAAGCAAGTCACAAAGTTCCATGAAAGTGCCCTTACGCATACGAAAGTTTCGCAGCCACTGGGAATTGTCCCACACCTGCAACACTATGCGGTCCCACCAGTCTGTGCTTGTTTCCCGGGCCCAGAATCGGCATTCCACAGCAAGAAGCTGCCCCATTAACAACATGATCTCAAAAGCGCCGGGGCCCGTGGCACGAGACAATTCTCTGTCCATGTCCATATCACTCTCGTCGCTGCGCTGCCGTAGCCGCCGCCTCCTCGCCTGGTTTTTCAGGTCCTGGTTCAGCATAAACTGCACAATAATGCGCGTGGTGTTTACAATGTTCATGACTGCTGTCTTGAGCTGAGCGGGCTCCATTCTTGCCGAGGTATAGCGTCTGCACAGTTCACCCAGGAAAAAAGGCGCGAAACGGGTGTCTGCCGTTGCTTTCACGGAGGGAGGGGGAGGATGTCCCCAGAACCGTCCGCGACAATGTTTTTTGCCCCATCAGGCGTTGGGATCTCAACCCATAATTCCAATGGGCGGGGGAGACTGTGGGAACTATGGGATAGCTATAGGATAAATACCCACAGTGCAACGCTCCGGAATTCGACGCTAGTCTCGGTACATGGACGCGCACCGCCCAATTAATCTGCTTAGTGTGGCCGCATGCACTCGAATTTATACAATCGGTTGCCAAAAATCGAATTCTGTAAATTCGGATTAATCCTGTAGTGTAGACGTACCCTTGGGTTATTTTTTTTAAATGTTCTTGGAAAATCTTGAATGCGTGTCACAGAAGTAAGAATCCACAATTTGTTCACATTTGACTTTCTACAACAAATTTTGCATTTACTGTCTTTCACGCATACATACGCACACAGTTACCTAGGAAACACTTTCCTCATTATTGAAGTGTCTTATCTGAAAATGGTACCTCCAACAGCACAACACACCCCAATGCCATGATGAGGGCACTGGTTCAGTGCTGAGTCTGAGGACAGTCTCCTGAATCACTAACAAGTAACAACAACTTGCAGAACTCAGTTTTTTATTTCATAACCAATATTAACCCGTCTGCCCCACTTAGCTTGTGAGCTTCAATGCAACCACACCCTAAGGAGTGATTGTGTTGAAGCTACTACTACTCTTCTCTACACACTACTCTGAATTCAATGGCATAACACACATTAATACATTAATGACTGACCTGATTTTAGTAACTCATTGAGGTTGTCCTCTTGCAGGAGCTGACTAAGTGCAGGCTGGGGCAAATACTCTAAAATGCAAAATGAATACACTGCCTTCAGCAGATCCACATTAGAAATCCTGGTGAGGTACTTATTCAAGACACCGTTGAGAGACTCCTGGAACCTTCAAAAGAAAAGAAGAGACATCTTCACATACCAATTTATAAATAAACTCAGACTTCTCTAAAAATCTCTATAAAATATAAATCAGTACTTTTGAAATAAAATCCCAGACATTCCAATTTACTTGGATAACCAGAACCCAAGTCCAGCACCTAAGCTTCCCGCTAGCTACAACCTGTTCACCACTTTTATCAGTCTATCACTTAAGTGATGGGCACCCATTCTCTATTACATCTTGTGCATTCTCTATTACATTGCTTTACTGTTTGGAAAAAATGTATATCTGCCTCTTTTTTTTATATTAGTGACAGGTATAGCAAGTTTATCTCACAGATTAGTAAAACAGGATCAAGTGAGAATTATTTCACAACTGGAATCTAAGATCAGTAGCAGGTACTCTTTCAGGTGCCTGTTCAGACACCCACATATCAACTATGTAATTTAATACAAGGCTTTCTAAGCCAGAACCTACTCCTGATTTTGGCATTTGGGAACATGGTTGAGAAGCGAATACACCCGGAGAACACTTAGCAAATCCTTCAGGTTCAGGGATTCAGGTTGACTTGTCACCTTCTCAGCGAAAATATCCATCAGCTCAACAGGTCGAAAGCGAAGTCCCTCGAAGGCAGACAAAACCAGGACAATCTAAAACGCAAAAAAAAAAAAAGTATATGAAGAAAAACATTTTTAAGGCTAAAAAACAAATTAAAACTAGAGTAAGAGCCTCAATATGGAAATGTACTTAATTGTCTGGTGTCATAGCATCAGAGCAGTTTTTAAAAATGAAAATAAACTTTTGTAAATTGTAATATTTTATTATGAGCATGACTATTATTTATTACCATACTGCAATAAATAGGAGAACAATGAGCTGTTAAACTCCCAAACACTTATTAAAATATTTAAACTAATATTGTCTCATTGTTTCCCTCTGATCCACCATCTGTATGTCTGTATCCCTCTGTTGTTTCTTGTCTTACACTTAGATTGCAAGTTCATTGGGGCAGGGACTGCCTTTTGGTTCTGTGTTTGTCTAGCCCCGAGCACAAGGGTTCAGGTCCATGATGAGGGCTTGTCGGTGCTACACTAACACAAATAAAATGACAGCCAATGCACCAGTTTTACTGAAGATTTCCCCTCAACCAATCTGTATAAATACACAGTGTTGTTTCAAAGATATACAACAAGAAAAAGAAGTTTGAAACTGACACATTTTTCAGCCATGGACCAATTTCTACCAAGTTATTCCTATTAAACTTCCATGAAAAGAAACCAGAGAAAAACCGCACTGTTTTTTATGCCCTTTGAATTTTCTAACATTGTGTAGAGCAAAACTGGAATTTATGCCCAATTTTAAGCCCATTTCAGAATGCAAACTGAAGTAGAGTCGTAACTAGCAACTCTATAAATTGTGTTTGTGTGCACCTGGACACAGCTGAGTACTGGCAGTTCTAGTGGTGTCACTTGTGGTCACTCCCTCACCTGTTTAGTGTTCCACATGTAGATGGCTGAAGTCACGTAGTTTGCTATTGATGAATACAGAACTACATTGCGGTACCGGAGGATGCTGCATGATCTCAGAACATGGATTAGATTCCAAAATGGAGTACCAGGGATACTCTCTGTAACAGAAGAACAAAAAAAAATAACAGTGACTGTGAGCTGCGCGTTGTGGGATATGACTGGGACCAGCAGCCAGCGGGGTGTGCTGTGAAAAATCAGATGGGGGGCCATGGAAGAGACTGGGACTGGCTGGGCAAAGGAGACCGGGATGAAAAGTTTGGGGATACAGACTGGGACTTTGACTAGGAGCATAGAGGGGGATGTTGGGACTAATTGGGCAAGGAGACTGGAACTTGGATGAGAACACTGAGGAGTGGAGACAGACTGGTTTGGTAAGGAGAAAAAGTCTGGGACAAGGAGCTGAGGGTGGGGGAAGAGACATGGCTGGGACAGGGCAGAAGGGACGAAGCTTGAGAGGAATGGGCAGAAAAGTCTGTGCCCACCAGAGAACACTCCCCTCCAGAGCCTGGAATGGAACCCAAACATCCTGAGTCTTACCATTCCTCTGCCTATGGGTTTCACAGCTATTTGCAGACAGCAATGTGTCTCATCCCCCTCTAGTGCTGGTCCATATTGATGATCACCAACTATTATTGCTATAAGTTACTCCCTTAGATGCAGAGGCACAGGTGTATGAGCTGGATCTAAAGCACTGGTTTTCAATCTTTTTTCATTTGTGGACCTCTAAAAAAAATGCTGAATGGAGGTGCGGACCCCTTTGGAAACCTTAGACATAGTCTGTGGACCCCCAGAGGTGTGCGGACCACAGGTTGAAAACCACTTGTCTAAAGGTTCCAGTCCTGCTAATGACCTTTATGTGGGTGTCAGTATGATACTACAGGATGGAATTTGGTTTTTTCAGTTTGCTTTTAAAACCCTAGGAAATTATATGTACGGATGGATGCACGCACATGCACACACAAACCCCAAAACAATTTGTATTAAAAGAAAAGTAGCAAGGCTGCAAAGTCGAACACTCAAAAGTTAGGAAATGCAAGAATTAAGGCTTCCTGTGTAACCTTAATTCAGTTCCCCATGTGCATATGCATTATGATACAGTCTGTAATTTCATGATCACATTCTATTTTTTCCACAAGACCTGTGCCTCATTCAGTGCACAGGATAGACATGATCAGGGGATCATCAGGGTTGCATAATGAAGGAGGCTGTTGTCTAGCCCCTGCTTCATTTGTTGCAGTAGTTGGAAGGCGTATATTGAATGAGACAGATGACTGCAGAAATAGGAAGGATGGTCTCATGGTTAAGGCTACTTGAATGTCATCCTGGATTTTATCCATGCCAAGCTTTGTCTTCTATCCTTCGATCCTATGTAATGCTGGGCAAATCACTTAGCCCAACGTGTTCCTCATTTTCTGGGTGCCCAGGTTGAGACCCTGGAATCTGATTTGCAGAACTGCTGAGCACTCACAGCTGCAAGTTAAATCAAGAGGAGCTGTGCTTCAAACATATAAAGTGCCAAATAATGCTAAGTGCTCTGAAAAAATCAGGTCCAATGCATTTCAAAATTAGTGGACACTTCTGACCTTAATATCTGTGTGCTTCAGTTCCACATATTTAAAATGCAGATACCACCACCTCACTCTTCAATGTTATGAAAATAAATCCATATTTGTGAAGCACTCGGCTATTATAATGATAAATGCCGCAGAAAAGCAAATTGGGAAATTAATAATTCTGTCTTCGGAGCAGGATTTGAATCAGGTGCAGTAAATAAGACCTATGGCTGTACACTAAACAATGAGGATACAACAAAGTATTCAATAGCGTCATACTATGAATACCATCCACCCAGTACATTAATGGTGCAGGGGGTCCCGTGGGAGAAAAGAGTTTGTTGCCATATAATTAAAGATTGTATCATAAGGTGTATGCACAAGGAGACCAAATTAAGGCTGCACATGCAACCTGAATTTTGACATTTCCTACCTTTTGAGGGCTTGACTTTGCAACATTAATGTTCTTTTACCATAGTTTTGGATGCAAGAGTATATATCAATACATATTGATCAATTACGTCTACAATACTTATTGCAAGGGTGTGAGTAAAGGTCAGAGTATTAACCTTCATTTTAAGTTCCTTTGGGCTCGACTGAGCCATCATTTATTAAGCAGAACTCAATAACAAAATCCACTTAATCAGTGAACATGTCCCCTTTTGCTTACTCCCTAAACACAGAGTTGTCAATTCATACTATGAGATGCAAATTTCCAGTTCAGAAACAGTTTTAAAAGCACATCTGAAACCACTAATTTTACTTGCTGGTCTTTAGTTAGCATTTTCTCTATTTATAGAATTTGGGGAAAAGAAAACAGAATTTTAACTTCAGAGCTATGAAGAGTGCCATTATAATCCACAGAGATGACATTTCATGGTATTAATGAGGGCAGAGACCATAAGAGCTACTTTCTTTGATCATCCATCAGTCCTCCAAAACTTTTTGTACTGCATTTTGTCTGATGGATCTGTATTGTTAGACTACAAAACAATCACGTTTTCTGGGCTTAAAAGGAAATTAGAATAAGACATTTTCATTAGGAAGAGTCAGAGTAAAGGAGAGGGGAAGTTTAAAAATTCACTTTAACTCACCAATGATTTTGTTACTCGAGGCATCCAGGATTGGCATGGAGCAGTGATTCATCGCAGCCAGAACACTAAACATGTGTTGAGCATTCACAGTACTCAAGTGGTCCAGCTCTTTCAAAACTCTATCCTAAAATGAATTCAATTTGATTAGACACTTCATTCTTGGCATTGGCAGTCCAAATGATCTCTGCCGAAGAATGAAGTGAGTTGGGAAGATCAAAACTACTCCAATCCAGTAACCTCACCAGATTCGCACTGAAGAAAGGGTTGGAAGCAGTGGAAGGAGCTTAAAATAACTCCTTCCCATCGCTTTTCTTATAGAAACACCTACAGCTATTCTAATGTTTAGTGTGAGCTGTCCTTAAAAAGTTTTCAGGTGCCTCCGTTTCTTTCTTGAATAAATCAATACAAGTGGACCTTTTAATACTTATTCCTGGTTACTATGTATATAGTTTTCCTACCAGTGCTTGAAAGAATGGTGGATTGCTACTTAGCATGGATGGCATATTTACCAATATTGCAGAGTCAGGATGATATCTAGTCTTTACCATGTGCAAGAGCTCTAAGTTATTCTAAATCCTTAGTAAATTACTCACCATTTTCTATTGCCCTTTGTGATACACTTTTGGCAGATGTACACTAAATTAAACAAGTTTTAAAAAACTGGTGAAGCTAAAGTTAGTAGGCTCACTTCTGATATCACTTAAGCCACAGTAAATCAGGAATGACTGTTTGCATGGTTAGGGTTATACTGACGCAACCAACAGCAAAAATTAGGCCCACTAATTTCAGTTTCACCAGCTCTTAAAATAGTTTCACCCAGTACATTCTCAAAGACATATAAAGGGCAATGAAAAAATGTATTAGTAATAGGAAAAAATGTCAAAACAATGTTTAAAAATACTATATCAACCCCAGCTCCTTTCACTGGATTCAGAAAACATTTTAAGAATCCCATTCTATTGGGACTAGGGCAGATGTAGTTACTTGCCTCTCAATAGCATGATTCATTACATAGAAAGCCCTGTTACAATGAAGCTCACAGATAGCATCTTATCTTTTATGCTACCAATTTGTTACATAAACATCTCCGCGCTTTCTATCCCTATGCATGGTTTGACCTTTGCACCCTCTACTTATTTAAGTCCCTCCTGCAGACATACCTCTGTTGGGCAGCAAGCTTAATTGACATGTATAGTCATTTAAAAAAAAAAGTTGTTTCCCCTTTCTCAAACCACTATTTACTTGCTTACCTGTCCCTGGAGGATACGCAACTTGGGGAAGTTACCATTCATTTTCAATGTCTGGAAACTGCCTAGCGTACAACAGGTGCTACCATAAACAACTAAATAGCAACACAGGAGCAGTAGCTATTCAGGAATAATAGTAGGACCCACCAATGATTTTAATCTTTTACCTCAAATTTCCTTTTGAGAGAGAGTGGAGCATCTTTCCCAAAGCATTTCATCATGGTTTGCAATATAAAAATGTTGCTGATCTTTGGAATTCGCTGCTCCACCAGTAACCTGATAAGGAAAAAAATGGAATTGGTTTAAGAAGGCTTGGCCTACACACACAAGTTGCACCAGCAAAGCTCTGCTTATTTTGGCAGGAGCAGGCACACATCTGTCTCCCATGGACGAATCCTGAGTTAAACTGGTGTAGCTCCTCACTCCTCTTCCACACACACACCTTTTTTTTTTTTTAAATTAAACTGGCGCAGCTCTACAATGACGTAGTTAAATTGACTTAATAGCAATGTGGCCATCTCCTGACACTGAAGTAACCACTCTGGTGTGAGATATCAGTAGGAGGACTTCTCACTACGTGTCATGATCTGTCCAGAAACCTTTCTAAACTCCACTGCCCAAGCAGTGCAGAGGACCCTGGAATGCCCACCCACATTGCACCATGCTTACACTGACGCAGAATGCTGCTGTGTGGACACAGTGCTGCAACAGTGCAACATACACCAAAGCAAGCGCAACAGAGTGAACATACTGCAGGGAAATAGAGGTATCAGTTTAACTAAACTGACGTAACTTATCCCAGTGCAATTTCTCTGTGGAGACAAGCCCACAGTGACCCGTGAAATTCAGGAGAGCCTCATACAGGACACAGCAAAGTGGAGCAGATGGAAAGGAGAACAAGTGATACTATGGTCTGTAGGAGAACAGGATCTTAATATAGCAGAAGGCAAAGCATCACATAGAGAAGGACTCTGATCTGGTGTATCTGTGGTTGCCATTTTGGCTCAGTAGGAAACAAAATGGCTAAAGAGACCAAAAAAACCCAACTCTTTAAACCAGTTTTTTTTTAATCAAATATCAGAGCACTAGTTTTGGAAATTTCAGTGTCTGTATGGCAGTGGAAGGCTCTGAAATTGATCTACTGAGATTGACATTTCCCTGTGAACAGGTAGGAGTTTGATTAATCAAGATGGAGCCAAAGTCTTCCAAGTGAAAAATAGAGAGGGATAACCTACTTTCCCCCAAACTCCCAGAACTGTGCATCTGAACTTCTAACAGAATATGCTGTTATTTAACCAATGTGCCCATCCTCTTGCAGCTGGAGCTGAAATTGAATTGATACATACAATACAAATCCACCAATATGTTCTGTTAGAAGCTCAGGAACTACCAGATCTCTGAAGGGGTGAGCAGATGGGGCTTTGTAGACCGACAATTCTGAGTACAAAAACACCACTCATAAACAAGTTATTCTGAAACAAGAATAGATGTAATGCTTCTCCCGCCCCTACATTTGAATACAGGCAGAATACAAGCTAAAATGGTATTCCAACTCAACGGCTTTTCCTATTGAAATCAAGAATAATAATACCTAGCTGAAACATAGGGCTTTTCACTAATAGATCTCAAAGCACTATACAAAGGAGGGCAGTTTTATCCTCACTTTACAAATGGGGAAACTAAGGTACAGAGAGGTGGAGTGACTTGCCCAAGGTCACCAAGCAGGCCTGTGGCAGAGACCAGGTCTCCTGTGCCCCGATCCAGTGTTCTAACCTATCTCCACCCTTTCTGCTGAGAATGCCAACAATGATGCCAAAGAGAGCTATTTGTTTCAGCTACTATCTGATGGTAATGGCTTGGGCCCCAATCCTGCAATGAGCTTCTCGGGGTGGACCCTGCACAGAGCTGTCACACAGAGTTCAATGTAGAATTACAGCCATGGTCACTACAGAGTGTCCCTGATTGTTTAAGACCGTGTAAAGTTACTTAAAGGTTCAAGTGTCTTCCTGCTTTGGACATTTCTACCATATTTTACATATGAGAACACTGCAGGGATTACTAAAATATTCTAATGCAATGTATCATTAAATAATCCTCAAGAGAATGCTAAAAATGTAAGCCAGAAAATATCGAAGTGTATTTTGGGCAAAAGAGTAAAGATGGTCACCCTCCTTTCATGCCATATTTATTTTCCTCCAACAGAAATAAATGGTCACATGACAAGACCTGTAAGTAAGGAAACCATAAAAAAAAAGAAGTAATTGTTCTCACTGTAATCCAGCTTGAAGAGTATCCACATTTCTGCTTTTTTCCATGGTTGCCAAGGTGGTTGCCACAACAGAGAGACATCGGTCATCAAATTCATTGAGGCGCTCCTATTAAAGATATATTTTCACGTTAGAAAATTCTTAAGACTAAGTGGTGGAATGGTCAATTTTTACCAGCTATCTTAACCTCCCCACCCACCCACCCCCATCTCCCCCGCCCACACAAAGAAAAAGGTCAAGTCACTGGGGCTGATTCTACTTTGACCTACACACTGGTATAATTCTACTGACTTCTGTGGAGTTAACTCCCAATTTCCCCAGAGAAAATGAGAAATCAGGCCTAAAAGAAAAATCGCATTAAGGACAAAAGGAAGAACTTGTGTAATGTACTATACATAGTGTGGATACAAGCCGGCAAATGTCGTACTGGGCATGTTCAAGATTTCCTCTCTAAAGTGTTTTGTAAACAGTTAGCAGCGTATTGATGTGCAGGTTCAAGCACATCTGGGGCCCAACCGTGGGCACGCTTGGTGGGGACCCTCCCCCTCCACGTAATAAGTCAGTGCCCTCTTTCCCTCTGAAAGTTGCAAGCTGCTTTATTAATACACATACAACTCTACAAAGTAGGATGGGTTGGCTAGGTGCAGAGTTAGGAGGAGGAGGAGGTAGGGATGAGGACAGACTGGTTTAAGGGAATGGAAAGGGAAGAAACGGAGAAGAAGTTGCACACAGTGGGCGGGGGGAGTAGTTGGTGGGGAGCTCTGAAGAAAGTCAAGAAAGAAACTCCCAGGGCAGCAGCAGGTCCAGAAATGGAGAAACCCTCACCTAGCACAGCATGAAATAGTCATATGATGCTCAGAGGAAGTCCCTGGTTGCATCAGCAGCTAGGGAAGGTCCTGTAAAAATCCCCAAGACAAGGGGAGCATAATACAGCTAATAGTGGGTAGAAAGCTCCCAGAAGCAGCAGGTAAAGGAACTGGGAGTCAAGGAGGACACTGGACTCTGCCCTCAAATCAAAATATCAAAAATACCTTTCCTCACGACTGCTCACTTTCAAACCTGCCTCATATCATGTGAGGAGAAAGGAGAGGGGGAAGGGAGGGTGGAGGGAGAAAATAGTTTTTCTAAGCCTCAAACAGATCTAAAGTTTTGGCACAGCCTGAAGCACAAGTATTCTTTGAGCCCTCTCTCTTTATATGGTGTGGTGTGTGTAGAGGAATGAAAAGAAAGCATGGGCAGAACTCAAACCACAGGCATTCATGTGGAGACCCTCCAAGGCTATAACCTCTACAACCTGTGAGAACTGGTGCTGGAATTTTATTCCAATCTTTAAAAGATTCCAATACTTACCTGACAGACCCTCAGCAAAGTCTGAACCAGTCGAGTGTTCTGGGGTACCCCTAGCTTCAACACAGCATGTAGACTGTATACCAAGTCATCACGCCACATGCTCCTAGACTCTTGCATCAGACACTGACATAGCTGCATAAATGCAGGATGCTCCATCATCAGTTGTTTCTCATAACGCTTCTGGTCTTCGGACAGCTTCTTGGTGAGCACCCACATAGCAGTAAAACAGTTACTACAATACTTCTCAGAAATAGCAGACTTTGAAACCAGGTCTAATACATCACAGGGAGATGTGCATTTTTGAAGGTCATCAAAGAACTGCTGTGACTGACTCCTTTCGCTCTTCACTACCAGATTCTCTTCAACAACACTTCTATCTTCTTCTAGAGGGTCCAAGGCACTAGATGAACTTTGCACATGTTCATCTAATAGAGTTGTTGTAGCATTCTTTTCTTGTACGGTGGCATCTCCTTTACTATAAACAGGCAACCCCTGAGACAGCAATCGGGGAGATGATTCAAGCCGGCAAGGAGGAACATTTAACAGGAATCTTCTCAGGTTCACACTTTGTGTGGCACTCTTACGTCTACTGATCCCTAATGTGTCCCAGCTCATTGGAGTTCTAAAGCTGGGACCCAGTTTAGAACCACATACATGAAAATGTCTGATTGTCCTTATCAAATAACCCACTTTATTGTTCATTTTTGCTACCGTTTTATAAACAGCTTTCAAATGGCAGCTCAGAAGCCAGGGCCTTAATCAGATTCAAGCCCACAGAAACAGGTCTTTGGACACCAGGTAAAATGGATTATCTGTGAAATCAATTGAAAATTATAAAATCATTAACAAGCTTTTGGTTTAAAGGTTAAAATACCACATCTACTAGCACATCTTTTACAGAGGGAACCTGAAACAGACAGCTCTGGAAACAGTTCATTTTCATTTGTAACCAGTCATTAATTAATGAGTGTCTTCTGCTCCTGACTCCACAATTACACAGGGTCTCATGGTCACAAAACTGTTGCAATTCCACAGTACAATTGAAGAGGGGCAGGATTTGAAGAGAAACTGGGCAGACTTAAGCCCTGAACTTGCATCTACACTGGTAAATTGATTTCAATGGGTCTCCACACACACTGGCACAGAGGTCTGTCCTCATGGGTGCACTTACAGGACCGAGTCCAAAGTCTGTACCTTCACTTTCCTGATTTCCTTTTCCCCAAGCCTCCCAGAGCCATGCAGCACTGCTGATTTACCAGAAGTGATAAAATTCTGACACTTGCAACAAATTCAGCAGTTCGACAACATAGAGATAGGAGCCTCTAGAAATGTCTGAGACAGACAGAAGACCTATATTATGAGACTAAACAGGACCAAGTAAAAGATAAATTTATGGCATTAACTATAAAGGGCTTCCTGCACCTTTCTTTGCACAACCCAAGGGCTTCTATCAAAGGTTGCATCCATTTGTGTGGTGCAGACAGAAGTCATGGATCCAGTTAACTCACTGGGAGTCTTGGGTGTTCAAGAAATGGCCTGATGTCATAACTTGCGTAATAACTACAAATGTTAAGAAGAGAAATTAAAGCTCACAATTCATGGAACAATCTGATGTACTGGGACCAGACAGGATTCCGTTTCTCTCATTTTCTCTCATGAACAGCACGCCACAAGTGTAAGACACATTTCGGTACTGGCAGTAGAAATCTTCAGGGATTTTACTTTCAGACCTGCAGAATTTCTGAAGGGAGATGGACAATTTTTTATTTTTCAATTCACTTAAGTCTATTATGTTTTAATGAGATATAACTGAAGGTATAATTGTAAGCAGAATTCTGTGTATTTTAGGGCAGAAAAGGAGTCCATGTTGTAGCCCTATGTTGTGGAAGACTAACAATTCTGCAGCAACTTCAAGCAAGATATAAATTAAAGATTTGCTATCATTAAATATGAAGATGAAGAGCAATTAGCATTTTTTCTTTTTTATTAAGTTTTGATTTTACCCTATTGACAAATTTTTAATCATCAACATGCTAAAAATTGTGCAGAAACTACAGTTGCATATTAGAAGTTGTATGGGGAAAATCTGGAGGTTTTGGCAGACAGATAGCAGTTGAGCATTTAAGTAGCTGGGGTGGCACTTCTCTCTTTTCCATTTGCAGATGCATGCAGAGGGGACTTTTAAGATTAGGGGGAGGCTCCAACTCCAACTTTCATAACCCAGCAACCAGCTGCCCCATTAACTGCATGTTTCTGTTAATACAAGCAGCAGCAAAAGAGTTAGCAACGGTTCCCTTTAAGCAGTTATCTTTAGGTTTCAACCGTTGACCACAGGGCAGATCACACACATCTCAGAGGTGCAGTTTCAGGCTGCCTGCAGACTCAGGCAGACACCACTGCTTCAGCTACGTGCCATTTACAATGCTAAACATAAGAACATAAGAACGGCCGTACCGGGTCAGACCAAAGGTCCATCTAGCCCAGTATCCTGTCTACCGACAGTGGCCAATGCCAGGTGCCCCAGAGGGAGTGAACCTAACTGGTAATGATCAAGTGATCTCTCTCCTGCCATCCATCTCCACCCTCTGACAAACAGAGGCTAGGGACACTATTCCTTACCCATCTTGGCTAATAGCCATTAATGGACTTAACCACCATGAATTTATCCAGTTCTCTTTTAAATGCTGTTATAGTCCTAGCCTTCACAACCTCCTCAGGTAAGGAGTTCCACAAGTTGACTGTGCGCTGCGTGAAGAAGAACTTCCTTTTATTTGTTTTAAACCTGCTACCCATTAATTTTATTTGGTGACCCCTAGTTCTTGTATTATGGGAATAAGTAAATAACTTTTCCTTATCCACTTTCTCCACATCACTCATGATTTTATATACCTCTATCATATCCCCCCTTAGTCTCCTCTTTTCCAAGCTGAAGAGTCATAAGAACATAAGAACATAAGAAAGGCCGTACCGGGTCAGACCAAAGGTCCCTCTAGCCCAGTATCTGTCTACCGACAGTGGCCAATACCAGGTGCCCCAGAGGGAGTGAACCTAACAGGCAATGATCAAGTGATCTCTCTCCTGCCATCCATCTCCATCCTCTGACGAACAGAGGCTAGGGACACCATTCTTACCCGTCCTGGCTAATAGCCATTTATGGACTTAGCCACCATGAATTTATCCAGTTCCCTTTTAAACATTGTTATAGTCCTAGCCTTCACAACCTCCTCAGGTAAGGAGTTCCACAAGTTGACTGTGCGCTGCGTGAAGAAGAACTTCCTTTTATTTGTTTTAAACCTGCTGCCTATTAATTTCATTTGGTGACCCCTAGTTCTTGTATTATGGGAATAAGTAAATAACTTTTCCTTATCCACTTTCTCAACATCACTCATGATTTTATATACCTCTATCATGTCCCCCCTTAGTCTTCTCTTTTCCAAGCCGAAGAGTCCCAGCCTCTCTAATCTCTCCTCGTATGGGACCCTCTCTAAACCCCTAATCATTTTAGTTGCCCTTTTCTGAACCTTTTCTAGTGCTAGAATATCCTTTTTGAGGTGAGGAGACCACATCTGTACACAGTATTCGAGATGTGGGCGTACCATGGATTTATATAAGGGCAATAATATATTCTCTGTCTTATTCTCTATCCCCTTTTTAATGATTCCTAACATCCTGTTTGCTTTTTTGACCGCCTCTGCACACTGCGTGGACATCTTTAGAGAACTATCCACAATGACGCCAAGATCTTTTTCCTGACTCGTTGTAGCTAAATTAGCCCCCATCATGTTGTATGTATAGTTGGGGTTATTTTTTCCAATGTGCATTACTTTACATTTATCCACATTAAATTTCATTTGCCATTTTGTTGCCCAATCACTTAGTTTTGTGAGATCTTTTTGAAGTTCTTCACAATCTGCTTTGGTCTTAACTATCTTGAGTAGTTTAGTATCATCTGCAAACTTTGCCACCTCACTGTTTACCCCTTTCTCCAGATCATTTATGAATAAATTGAATAGGATTGGTCCTAGGACTGACCCTTGGGGAACACCACTAGTTACCTCTCTCCATTCTGAGAATTTACCATTAATTCCTACCCTTTGTTCCCTGTCCTTTAACCAGTTCTCAATCCATGAAAGGACCTTCCCTTTTATCCCATGACAGCTTAATTTACGTAGGAGCCTTTGGTGAGGGACCTTGTCAAAGGCTTTCTGGAAATCTAAGTACACTATGTCCACCGGATCCCCCTTGTCCACATGTTTGTTGACCCCTTCAAAGAACTCTAATAGATTAGTAAGACACGATTTCCCTTTACAGAAACCATGTTGACTCTTGCTCAAGAGTTTATGTTTTTCTATGTGTCTGACAATTTTATTCTTTACTATTGTTTCAACTAATTTGCCCGGTACCGACGTTAGACTTACCGGTCTGTAATTGCCGGGATCACCCCTAGAGCCCTTTTTAAATATTGGCGTTACATTAGCTAACTTCCAGTCATTGGGTACCGAAGCCGATTTAAAGGACAGGTTACAAACCTTAGTTAAGTTAAAGAGTCCTAGCCTCTTTAATCTCTCCTCATATGGGACCCGTTCCAAACCCCTAATCATTTTAGTTGCCCTTTTCTGAACCTTTTCTAGTGCCAGTATATCTCTTTTGAGATGAGGAGACCACATCTGTACGCAGTATTCGAGATGTGGGCGTACCACTGATTTATATAAGGGCAATAATATATTCTCAGTCTTATTCTCTATCCCCTTTTTAATGATTCCTAACATCCTGTTTGCTTTTTTGACCGCCGCTGCACACTGCGTGGCCATCTTCAGAGAGGGCCTAATGTACGCCTTCGCGGTCACAAGGCTTATAACCTTCCTTAAAAGAAACCTCAGGGCCCGGAGCACCATGGCACAGCCGGGGTGGATCCTGCGCCTCAGCTGCACGATACACGGGCCCTGATCGTCACATACCAGCAGAGACACCTGTGAACTCCCCGTGGCTTCCTGGCCTGAGCCCATGGAAGCCCCCCACCAACCACCCTGGCCACGAGCGGGGGCGGGTGCAGACCCTCCCCCCGTCACCCGCACTGTGAAGACTCACAAGCCCCCTGACCCTCGCCGCGGCTGGAGGCAGCCGGTCAGTCCCCGGGCCTCTCACTATTCCAGGGCAGCAGCCAGGCTGATTCCCCAGGAGCGACCTCACCAGGCAGAGAACCGACCCGGCTACGCCTCATGTGACCGGCCTACGGGAGCCGCCATGATACCTTCCTGACGTGCCCTCTCTAAGTCTCGCGAGAGTACGCGGCGGACCAGGGGACAACTTCTCGCGCTCTCCCTTGCGCGGCGAAGTTGACTAGAGGCAGCGTCGCCACGTTGCTAAGCAACAGCCAGGAGCCGCTGCCCAAGGGGCTCGTGCCACCTCATGGCAAAGTTCGTGCTGGCTGGTGAGAGACCCGCCCGCTCCCCCAGGGACTCCCCCGCGGGGCCGGGGACTCGAGGAGTGGGACCGGCGGAGCGGAGGGTGCTGAGCTAGTTATGAGATAGTTAGCGGGGACAGGGACACGGACACGGTATGAGGGGCAGTTAGAGGGGCCAGGGAGGGGATATGGGGGGGCAGAGGGGTATAGGGCAGTTAGAGGGGGCAGGGAGGGGATATGAGGGGCAGAGAGGGGTATAGGGCAGTTAGAGGGGCCAGGGAGGGGTTATGAGGGGCAGAGAGGGGCATAGGCAATTGGAGGGGAATGGGGGCAGTTAGAGGGGACAGGGAGGGCTATGGGGCCAGTTAGAGGGGACAGGAAGGGGGTGGGGATATGGGGGGGCAGAGGGGTATAGGGCAGTTAGAGGGGTAGGGAGGGGTTATGGGGCTAGTTAGAGGGGGCAGGGAGGGTATTTGGGGGCAGCTCAATTCATATCCTTTGGGGCCCATATAGGCTTGTTTCACATTCTGTAGTGTTTTGCCCAGCCTGCTTGTAGGGATGAGGCCTCACCTGCTCTCCCTGGGAGCCTTATACATCTCAGTGCCAGGAAGATTTCCCTTACACTCAGACTAAATGTTGCCCTTCAGCACACTCTTTATTGCAGGCCTTAGTATCCAAGAGTGGTCCATGATTGCAGCATAGAGGGCCTATCAAACTGCCCTGTTCAGTTGCACGTGCATTTTGTATTTGCTGTCACATCATGTTGCAGATACATCTGATTTGCTGTCTACTATCAGACCTTGTCTTCATTCCATATTATTGGGTTTGGTTTCTTTCTTCCATGGTATCCTAGTATTTTCGATTTTATTCCAGATATATTACTTCTTTTTTCAAATGAAATTTCATTTTGTTATGTTCTGGCTGGTTTTTTTTAAATTACTCTGTGTCCAGTGGTAGCAATAGTGTAAGGAGCATAAATCATACAACTCTCAACTTGGTCTCATTTGGAAATTAAATATTTTTTTTCTGTTGTGGCTCATTAATGAAGATGTTAAGATAAAGATGTAATATTTACTGTTGTTGTTATCATTACACTTGCTTTTTGGTTGGTTAGCCAGTGTTCAGGACCAATGGCACAGTTCCTAGCTAAACAAATTTGAATATAGTTGGAGAATAAGATTTCACAAGAAACTTTATCAAATGGTTTACTAAAATCCAATATATTACCTCTAACTCTTTCCCCCTCATTCATGAAGGTAATTGACGTCAATGGGATATAAATTTAAGCAGGCACTTAAATGCAATCCTGAATTGGGATGCTTTCCTGAACCGATTTTTAAGCATGTATATCATCTAGAAAGACTGATGTGTTCACATTTTTCAAGTCTTACCTGTTCTTTACCAGTACAGTAGAATATTGCTATTCTGCAGACTTATAATTCTTACAAGTAATGGTGTTGTCTTCCCATCTCAGCAAAAATTTAATAGCACAGAGAGCGCTGTAGTGATGTCACATATTACTACATCTTCATTACATTTACAAAATATGCTACAGAATATTTAGAATGTGTCTACACTGTAATTAAACACCCATGGCTGACCCATGTCAGCTGACTCAGGCTATGGGGCTGAAAAATTGTAGTGTAGATGTTTGGGTTTGGTCTGGAGCCTGGGCTCTGGGACCCTCCCTCTTCATGGGATCCCAGAGCCCAGGCTCTATCCCACACCCGGATGTCTACACTGCAGTTTTATAGCTCCACAGCCCAAGCCGTGCAAGCTCAAGTCAGCTGACACAGACTAGCCACGGGTGTTTAATTGCAGTATAGACATACCCTTAGCAGTATATCATGGAGTATAGTCATACATAATCAAAATGGCACTTAACATATAAATGAACAGCATGCGCTTTAATTCTGTATCCTTGCATTTTAAAAAATTGCTTTGTCACTTAGGTCCCTATCCTGTAAAGTTTCCCATGTGGGTAGTCCCCTATTGACTTCACTGGGGCTCCATGCAGGTGTAGTGAGATCTGCCTGTGCAGTGCACCTTGAAGGATTGTAGCCTAATTTATAAGATTCAATTATCCTGATTACGGTCTCCCGGTCATTAGCGTGAGTTAGTCAGGTTCTGCTTTTTAAAGAGACTCTCTTACTTGTGGATTTTCAAAGCTTCTTTTATTTTCTTGTTAAAGGCAGATTTTTTTAAAAGAAAAAAAGAATTACAGTATCTTAGCTATTTCTGAGTCATCATTAATTTCACCTCCCTCTTCATTTATTAATGGACCTTCTTCCTACCGCTACTATCACCCCCACTATATCCTCCTTAACCCCTTTAAAGTTAAGCATGTGAATAAGTACTTTTGTTGAATTGGAGTTTAGATGTCTTAGGTCCCTAAAATTTTCTTTCCTGGTATTTAATATCCTTATACTACTACTGTTCCTGAGCCCACAGAAAACTGGTCCTGTAAAGTCCCCTCTCTTATTCCTTCTTTTGAATCAGAATGACTTGTTTTTCAAAATGTGTATCTTATGAGGCTTTCATCAATCAGATTAATAAATTCTTAGAGTTATACTAATTCCCTTATTTTCAGGTAAGGCAAACTGTCCACACTTTGCTAAGGCAGAACTTCTGGCCGACTATCTTCAGATTAATTTGCCTAATTTCAAGATACACAAGATTACTCAGCATCCTGACAAGTGGGAGGTAAGGGTATTTAATTCAGTTCATTAATAGATGCCCGTGTGCTTCAGGTTGAGCATGGAATGTGCCTCTGATCTGTACTGTGCTTCCTTTGTTGCGCATATTAGCACCCTTTCTGGCTCTGAAAACTACGTGAGTTTCAGACACCACATTACTATTGTAGATAGTCTGGGACATTTGCAAATCATAATACAAAATATGATGGCAGAATGATTACCAGACTAAGATTATATTTTGATATTAAAATCTTAAAGAAGTTACTATTTCTTTCAGTGTACAAGTGCCTGTTTAGCCTATTATATCCTCTAATATGTGCGTATTTCAAATATATATTCCTTCTCAGTCATTATTTGCCAATAAATCTGTGGAGAAGGAATTCTAGACTCCAACAGCTTTATGTTACAATGCCTGAAAGTATTGAAACTAAAAGCCCCATTCTCATTACTCTAAGTTCCCTTTACAGCACTTTGGTGGTGTCACATAGATCACCTTACTCTGACAGTACTATCTCATTGTTTCCTTGTGCTTACCTCTCTGTCTGTTCGTATCCATCTGTTGTCTCTTGACTTAGACTGTGAGCTTTTTGGGGTATATTTGTACAGTGCTTCACACAATGGGGTCCTGGTCCATACTTCTAAGTGCTATAATAATACAAAGAATACATTATAGTAATAGCAGCATGCTGTAAAATGAGTGTAAATGAGAATCTGTCACTAAGTGTGTGAATGTGCAATGGATAGTATCAGAAATGTCCAGCTGAAGATAATTTCCTTTTTATTGTGGCCATAATATACTAGATCATATCTAGAGTAAGTCAGACTAATTAAGGATCAGTATCATCAAACTATTCGATGACTTATGAAATTGATTTCCGCGAATGCTTCTAATAACCAATCAAACTAAATCGGTACGCACCTAGAGTGCAGCGTAGTAAGTACTAGCTGTAGTTGTATGGATGACAGTAGTTACAAAATAACATTTGATAAAATGCTGTACATTACAGAAGCTACAGTGAACAACTAGACAACTCTTTCAGCCCATCTATAAACCAGCTTGCATCATCTATTTCAAAGCAATTGAAATAATATTTATTAATAAAAAGGGCTACCAAAAAGACAATGGAAAAAGACAGTTGCCTCCTTCAAGTTCTTCCTTACTGAAATGGCGTTTCTTGCATGTGTTACAGAAAAATTAAATCTCTTAGATGTAATTTCCTTTATTATCTAACTGCTGGTAGCTATTTAGGGTAATGGTAATATCTTACCTGCAGCAGAGAGACTAGGGGAAGTTACTAGAAAAAAAATCCCAGAACTATCTCATGAGGCAGAAAAAGCTGTAAGAGAGGTTTTACCAATAGTATCACCTCTTAGAATTTGCTGAGTTCACTGCTAAACCAGCTGAGCAATACTTTTCACAATGATATGATTAAGGAGACAAGTATGATATTTTGTTCTCTTGCTAATTAATTCCTTGCACAATACATCACAGCCATCTGGTTGGTAAGGTTCCTCTGTTTTTCAAATATTCACATTTGGGAGACCTGTGAAATATCTCACAGCTGTGCATTTAGATAAGAATTACTATTTTACATTGGAAAGTACCAGCAGTAATATTTAAATATCGCCTTTTTTGCATATGAAAAAATTATTAAAACTGTTTTGGGTGTGTTGCCTATAGCAGTGGCTTCATGATATCTGTGAAAAGAATGGATGGGAACACAAACGCTCACCAGTTGTTTGGAGGGAATTATTGGACCGTGGAGGGAAGGGCCTGCTTCTGGGAGGATTTAACGATTTTATGGAGCATGCCCAGGTAACAAGACTCTCAGTACAGTAACTCCTCACTTAACGTCCTCCTGCTTAACGTTGTTTTGAAGTTACGTCGCTGCTCCATTAGGGAACATGCTCATTTAAAGTTGTGCAATGCTCCCTTATAATGTCGTTTGGCTGACTTTACAAGGGAGCATTGCACAAGTTCCTCTTCTCCGCCTCCGCCCCCTCCCTTCCTCCTTCCCTCCCTCCAATGCTTCCCCCGCTGCCAAACAGCTGTTTGGCGGCGCTTAGGACTTTCTGGGAGGGAGAAAGGGAGGGAGGGAGTGGGGAAGCTGCCCCCCCCCCCAGTAGGCAGGGCCACCCGGAATGCAGGGGCTTTAGGGCCCTGGGCTAAGGGGGCCCCGGGGCCCAAGCACCGCTTCTCTCCGGCCGCTGGCTGCGCGGCTGCCCCTGCTCCTCCTGAGTTCTCCGGCCCATGCTCGCAGGGCCGCATTCTGAAAGGGGCTTTAGAGCTGCAGGCCAGGGCCCCAGGGCCCCCTTAGCCCAGGGCCCTGCAGCCCCTAAAGCCCCTGCATTCCGGGTGGCCCTGCCGGCAGGGGGGCAGCTCCCAGAATCGCAGCTCCCAGAGCCACTTGCACCAAACAGGAGCTGCCCCAGGTAAGTGCTCTGCACCTCCTGCCTGCCCCAGCCCTGAGCCTCCTCCCACACCCACACCCTGAGCGCCCTCCCGCACCCTAACTCCCTCCCAGACCCTGCACTCCCAGCCCTGAGCCCCAGGAGGAGAATGGAGAAAAAAAGAATGAAAAACAGGGGGGGGGGGAAAGAGAGATAAGAGAGAATGCTCCCCCCACGGGGGGGCCCCAAAAATGAAGCTGAGCACAGGGTCCCACTAACTCTAAATCCGCCACTGGTGGGAGGGGGAGGAGCGGGGAAGCGCCGTGTCTCTGCTCCTCCCCCTCCCTCCCAGAAAGTCCTAAGTGCTGCCAAACCTGTTTGGCAGCAGAGAAGCGCTGGGAGGAAGGGGGAGGAGCAGGGACGCGGCATGCTCCGGGGAGGAGGTGGAGTGGGGGTGGGAAGAGGCGGGCCTGGAGTGGAGCGGGGACGGGAAGAGGCAGGCCTGGAGCATCCCCCGGCAAAGTCAGCAATTGTTCTTCTGGGGGTGAAGCTGCTGCTATGCAAGGTGCTTCCTAGCGTTCTTGCCTGCCTCATTGTCTGCAGCGGGCTGTGCCTGTGTAGGGTAAGCTAGGGGCACCTCCGCACCACAGTACAGAACTGTACAGTATATAATGCCTTTTGTCTGCCCCAAAAAAATGTCCTTGGAACCTAACCCCCCGCATTTACATTAAATCTTATGGGAAAATTGAATTCGTTTAACATTGTTTCACGTAAAGTTGCATTTTTCAGGAACATAACTACAATGTTAAGTGAGGAGTTACTGTACTGCTAATTGACATTTTGCAGTCTTTTCTCATTCCTTTCTCCCTTTTGAGATGTTACATAACATTTTATGTGGTAAAACTTAGTTGTGTTGGGGCCACACTCTGATTACTGAATGTCCTTTCTTCATTGTGAGCATTACTATGGCATCACCTCTGACATGCTGAGTGAGCAGATGCTGAGAATTGCTGAGGAGAATTTGCAGACCCACATAGAAATTGAGAAAGAGGAGGAATATATTAAAAGTCTTATCAACCCCTTGCAGGTCTGGATCAGCAGGTGAGAAAGCAAAAGCACAGTAATATTCATTCAGCTTTAGAATAATGTACACCTCTACCCTGATATAACGCTGTCCTCGGGAGCCAAAAAATCTTACCGCGTTATAGATGAAACCGCGTTATATCGAACTTGCTTTGATCCACCGGAGTGCGCAGCCCCGCCCCCCCAGAGCGCTGCTTTACCGCGTTATATCCGAATTCGTGTTATATCGGGTCACATTATATCGGGGTACAGGTGTATTTCTTCTCATACAGTCTTCCTTCAGCTGATTAAATGAATGTGGGGCTTGCAATATATTTTGATGTTGTTTATATTAACTGAGGTACATACACTTTACAAGTAATTTTATCTTTTTTGTAAATTCTTTCTTTAAAATCCTAAACCTTAAAACACATTACTACACCAACTTCTGATGTCCCTTTTAATTAAATATTAATGTAAATTAAAAAGCTCTTTTTGTAAAACATTGTCCATAGCTGTAGCAATTTGTTTTTAAAAAATACTATAAATAAAGCACTAAATTGTTCAAGTACTTGCTGATTCGTTTACTTGGAATAGGTTGTATATATTTAGTCATTTTTACTGCACTCATCACTATTGTTTATGGGCATTCAATAGACATTCCAGAAGGTATTTATGTTTTGTTTGCAGCTTCTAACCCCCCCCCCCCCATCCAATCCTTCTTGTGCCCCCTTTCCCCCCCAAAAAACCTGGTAAGGTGATATGAACTTAAAGGGACACTGTTGGGCCAAATTTAGCCCCCAAATGACCTTTAGAAAAAGAACATTTTTACAATAGCAGAACCCAATAGAAATATTTTGATGAAATGTTTTATTTTAAAGCATAGAGGAAATTTTTACATGAATAAATATTCCCATATAGTGTTGGTAATCCAAACATTGCAGCATTATGCTAATACATGAACAGCAAAAATGAAGTTGACTAGAAACAAAAGAAAAACTGATTGGTTTATTTACATTGTCCACCATAATGGAAATGCAAAAAGGAAACAAGCAGCATACAAGAATAAATTAGACTTAAAAAATTCTTGCACTTTTATTTATTAATTTGTTGGATTTTTTTAAATATGATTTTTAACCTGACAGTATACCTTTAAGTAAAGGGAAGCCTGATCTGTATTAATTTTTAACATTTTGATATGAAAGCAAGACTGAAATGATCTAAGGTAATAAATCATTTGAATATTAATCAACTACAAGACTAATTTCTTTGTCATCCATTTTTATAATACATTTTATAGTACAAATGGCAGCATTTACTGATTAACAAAGATTTTCCATATCTAAATTTTCTCATCAGTGCATCAGCTCCTGCCTGCTATAACCTGATTCCATTACTGGCCAATGGAGAAGTGTTTGGGATGGCAACAGAGGTTAGCATTCATCTGCTCGACAGTAGCCATTACAAGGAAATTCTGCATGGTATTGTAATGGAGGCTCAAGATTTAGCATTCCCCCTACTTCGCAGTGTCTCAATGCACACTGAATTAGATGATGCCTTTGTTCAGGCTGATATTGTAATTTTGCTTGATGATATCCTCTTACAACATGAGATCCCATCACTTGAAGACTGCATCAGACAGGTGACTGAGCAATGTAAGGTGTATGGTCCCCTGATTGAGAAGAATGCCAACAGCAGGGTCAAAGTTATTGTGTCAGGAAAAACCTTTGTGAACCTTAGGGCATTAATGATTATGACATTTGCCCCATCCATTGACGGCCAGAATATTATCGCTATGGCAATGTTCTTGGAAAACGCAGCTAAAGCTATGCTGGCCAGGAAACTGAATATGAATTCAGCAGGTGAGTAATTTGTATTTGTACTCTTCAATATCAGTCACAATCTGGGAACTTCAGTGGTCAGAATTATGCATTTTCAAAGCAGGATGCAGTTGGAGTATATGTAAAAACAGAAGTACACCCGCAAATGTGGGATTCTACATAAGAGAAGTGCAGACATTTATAAGTACACTGGGTGCACACTCATTTTTGCAGGTACAATCACCTCCTTTCTTTGAAGTTAATATGTTAAATATCCTATTTGGGGAATTCACCAGGTATTTGCTATTTTGGTATTCACCAAAGCAGTTTGATTTTTTTATGTGATTATCTTTTACAGGTCACCATTAAGAATTGATGTCTAAGGCTTTAAAAGTAATATTACCATGTTTGCAATTTGTTTTGATTTGTTATCCAGTAACTTAAATAGGCACTACGATATACACTAATGCAGTGGTTCTCAAACTTTTGTACTGGTGACCCCTTTCACACAGCAAGCCTCTGAGTGCGACCCCCCCTTATAAATTAAAAACATTTTTTATATATTTAACACCATTATAAATGCTGGAAGCAAAGCAGGGTTGGGGTGGAGGTTGACAGCTCGTGACCCCCCATGTAATAACCTCGTGACCCCCTGAGGGGTCCCGATCCCCAGTTTGAGAACCCCTGCACTAATGTATACAATAGCATCAGATAGGTTAAAGTTCCTTCTTCAATTTTTGTCTGGGTTTCATACATTAAGTTCTTTTTTGTTATTGTAGCAATTTTGAGGTAAAATGACTCCTGCTACAAGGCAGTAGGCATTTAAAACACAATATCTTTCTGTTCACTCAATTTTATATATTCTTCTTTGTTACAGGAGTCAAAGATGTGATTGTTTGGGGTAATATCAGTGGCAATAGCTACATTGATCTGTCTAAAGCAAAAGTTTACAGATATGACAGTGCTATCTGGGGTCCACCTAACTTTTCACGCCGTTTGCTGGACATGATCTATGATGGGTACAGTATACATTTATTTTTCGTTTTGATCTTTTAAATGTTACCCTTTTAAAATCCATATCAACCTGAGGCCGCTCACAAATACGTGGAGATTATTATTATTAAAGACGATACTTTCTAGCATAATACTAAAGGGACACAAATCAACTTGAAATAGAGTCATTTCCCAAAAATGAGTTAAAGTAGTTTCATGAACTACATTTATTTCTCTGTTCCCTGCCAATTTTTGTGATTAAAAAGTAGGAAAATTGATTGTATAATTTTTTTTCTCTCCCACGTTACCATGTAAAGGACTAGAGAAACAAGGAAAGCTCACTATGGGCCAGATTTTCAAAGGTATTTAGGCACCTAAAGAAGCAGATAAGCACCTAGTGGGATTTTCAAAAGTGTCTAAGTGAGCTAGGCACCTAGGCCCAGATCCACAAAGGTGCGTAAGCACCTAAGTCCATTTTTAGGAACCACAGCAATCCACAGCATCCTGCTCAGCTGCTGCCCAACCCTGTAGACACCTAAACTCACTCAGTATGTTTTTGCAGTTAACATTCTGAAAGCACCTAGGTTTCTGCCTCTGGGTATGTACACTGCTGCCTCACTCTAGGCATCCAGGTGTGGACCTCCCACTTAAGCCCCAGTACGATCCACAAACTGGGAGAAGATAGGCACTCCTCCACCTAACTGGCACATGGGACCTCATTCAATAGGTATGCTCAGAGGCTGCCTAACTCCACACAAGACAGCTGGGGGTAGAGAGAGAAAGACTTCCCTTATAACCTTTAACCCAGGGGCTAGGTATTCACCTGGGATGTGAGGAGAAGGGATTTGAACATGGATCTGCCACCTCTCAGGCAAGTGCTCGCACCACTGGGCTACAGGAGATTCTGATGTGGGGCACCCTCAATCTCTCCTGTTGAAATTGTTCCACTTTAATTTAAAAATTGACTATTAAATGGGCCAGAGAGTGACTCTGTAGCCCAATGGTCAGGACACTCACCTGGGAAATGGCAAATTTCTGTTCAAACCCCTTCTCAGCAGGTAGAAGAGGGACTTGAACTGGTGGTCTTCCACATCCCAGGTGAGTGGTCTAACCACTGGGCTAAAGGTTATAAGAGAGAGCTTACTCCACTAGCTACTTTGTATGGAGTTAGTCAGCCTCTAAGCACACCTATCAGATCAGGTCCTGCACTTGAATTAGGCAAAGGAGCACCTATCTTTCCTTGGTTCATGGATCACTGGAAGAAATAGGCAGCTATCTCCATCTCCCACTGGTTAGGTTAGGCAGCTCCCTACCTAGCACACTAGGTTTGTGGAGCTCATGCTTATTGGGGTAGCCTCCAAGACCTCTTGCACTCGGTTCCCCCAAGAACTCAGACACCAGTCTCATCACTCAGGGTTGTTGTTTTTTTAAATTTGGCATACAGCAAAGCTACACTGAGTTGATCAGACAAATGTAGTGGGTGGGTACAGGGTATACCATGCATCCAAAGTTACACAGAACCCCCCCCCCCCTTCCTTTATATACACATTTACACATCACATTAATTTACTGTACATAGCATCATGTTTTGGTATTGGCTTTATTACTTTGTAGGAACCAATCACTGTACAGCATGCTCGGTCCACGCACTGTTAGTGTTTGACTTACTCTTTACCTCACCTTACATTCCAGGCTTATTTTACACATTGTTGTCTTGTCCATTGTAAATGATTCCCTGGATGTTCCCCCTTATCTTAGTTAATACAGACATTGTTTCCAGCCTGCTAATCGATTTACCTCCATAATTCTGTCTCCCAAGAAATGAGGCCTCGCCTCTGTCTAGTTACTCATGTCAAGTGAGGCCTACAATGCTAAGGTGCCTGTCTCCCCGCATGCATTGTACAAGGAGCCTTGGCACCTAACCCAGGCTTTGTGGATCACAGTGCTGTTCCTGTGATTTTCTAGGTGCCTAAAAGTTAGAGGTTGTGATGTTCGGTGTCGCAACATCTAAGTCCCTTTGTGGATCCAGGCCCTAATCTCTATTGACCAACCAGCTAAGGCACCTGTCTACATCTTTATGTGCCTAAATACCTTTGAAAACCTGGCTTTAACAACTTGACAGCACTAGTCAAACAATCTGTGTTCTGAGGGGACCCTGCAGCCACAAGGGAGCAGCGGAGAGGTTATGACCAAGGTTTTGCAGATTCAGCACATTCCCCCGGTTACCTCCACCAAAAGGGCCTTATGGAGTCCCCACTACAGTTTAGAATGCTGAAAGAAGGCATTTGAATAAATGACCTGCACCTGCAACACTCTTCACCTCTGACAACCAGGCCACTTCTACCTCTGTGCTTTTATCTATAGCTGTAGGTGACTAGCTTTAAGCATTCAAGATTGAATTAGTCCAGCGGTTCTCAAACTGTGGGTTGGGAGCCCAGAGTGGGTCATGTTAATGGGGTCGCCAGAGCTAGCTTAGAGTTGCTGGGGCTTGGGGCTGAAGCCAGGGGCCAAAGCCGAAGCCCGAGGGATTCAGCCCTGGGTGGCGGGGCTCAGGTATAGGCCCCCTGGCTGGGGCTGAAGCCCTTGGGCTTCGGCTTTTACCCCTACCCTGCCTAGGCAATGAGGATTTGGCTTTGGCTCCCCACCCAGGGCAGTGGGAATCAGGCGGACTCAGGCTTCAGTCCCCCCTCCTGGGGTCGTGTAGTAATTTTTGTTGTCAGAAGGGGGTCATTGTGCAATGAAGTTTGAGAACCCCTGTTTGAGAACTGTATTAGTCCATACTGACATCTCCCACTGTCTTTAGTTCTTATTTAATCTAGACGACTACCTGATCTTGAGTCTTCCGTAGTTATATTAAAAATCTCTCCTTTCTTGATGACAGCAACTGGGTGCGTTCAGAATTTGCATTTGTACTGAGTTCCCTGAGTTCCCGGGAGCATCACTGCTTAGGCATGTCACCTGCTCATGTAATAGCTACTGTGCTGAGATACTGGTATCAAGACTCTCCTCCCGGGGAGATTGTCTCAATGGGAATACTCAGCGAAGGTAAAATTCTATTTGTAGTTCACACATACTATGAAGATTTCTCTTTACTCTATAGCATCCTTCAGTAAATGTAATAGTAATTTTTTTATTCAGATCTTTAACAATTTTCAATTAAATCATGATTCTCTGAGGATAACTTATTTTCTTAACACAATAGCTTCCAAATCTAAGAATTTATTCTACCAAGATCCTAGAATGCTGTATGTACTTTTTACATGCATCTCACAAAATTACTCAGGTGTTTTTGTGGTTTCATTTTCCTGTCCCTCTATTTTAACCCACTAATTCAATTGATTTTATGTAGTCACTGCTTTGTAGAAAGGATTTTTAAATTCCTTATTGATTCTTTGGGCTACATTTTGAAAGAATGTCCTTTAACTGTGATTATGAGTCCAAATACATTTAGAGATATTTTCATAAGTGCCATTTAAAGCACAGATGGAAATAAGGAATTTTGCATATCTAGTGTTAAGGTACACAATGATTTTGTGGATTCCTAATTAAAACTTGCAGTCATGATAAATTAGGGAGTTCAGTGTTCTTTGTATTGTAAGATGAGAAAGGCAATAATCTGTCTATTTTAGGGTTGTACATTGCTACTCACCACTACAGTATTTGAGCACATCACTGTGTGTTTTAATCAGAAAGAAACATGTTTGGGGGGAATTTTTTCTTTAGGTCAATTTTGTATCCCTGAAGGGATTATCTTCTCCATGCCTGTGAGGTTCCAGGATGGTAACTGGGAGGTCATTACAGAAACAGAAATTAATGAAGAAACTCAAGAAGCTCTGAAGCGTTTAGCCCATGATCTGATACAGGTGATGTCACTCTCCATCTAGTATTATTTCCATTCGACCATCTATGGGTGTGTCACAGGGTGCTCTACTCACCGCTTGGAAGCGCCTCCTCCTGGTTGTTCTGGGGATTTGCACTGCCAGGCCAATGCCCCTTCCTGTGGTTGCACTCTGTCACTCTCACTCTGCAGCCACTCTCTCGCTCCAGGAGCTGCAGCTTCCTCTTCGTGACTCAGTCCTCTGGTCAGGTCACTGAGTGGTTCACCTTCTGGACTATCAAACTCTTTCCATACCAATGGTCTCAGGCAGTTCCCCAGTGGCTGGTAGGGAACCCAGACCTGCCCACTACTTTGGGTTCCAGTCCAGGGACCTATCTCTAGCAACGGTAGCCTGCTCACTTCCAGACCATGGTGCTGTCATCATTCAGGGGATTACTTAGGCCACCTAATTCCCCTCAGCTGTGGCCTAGCTGGTTAATTGGCCCTTTCTGAGCCTCAACAACACCTTCCAGGCTGCTGTGGGGTGAACACCCCATCACAGGCTGTATTATAGTTTTGGATGCTGAGACCCATCTGCCAAACGAGACCCCTAAAAAATGCACACACACTGTTGAATATACAAAAATCTTATAGTGGCATGTGTAAACTAGCATTTATGTATGCAGATTGGGCAACTGAGCAACTAATTGCCTATTAGCACATATTAATAGTAGTTAACATGAGCCAATACAGATTTTGCACCCACAAGTTTGTGTGTTTTGTACTGTGCAGGACAGAAAATTATGCCTTAATTTTCCAGTTGCATTCTGAGTGGCTGATTGGACCATTTTGTTTTGGCTGTACCATATTTATGATAGTACCATGGCACACTGACTGTCCGCTGGTATGACTGGTGTGCCGTATGTGCAAATACTGAAGGTTTTTTTTCAAATACTGGGTTTTTCCAAAGCCTAGAATTTCTCATAAAACACAAAAGAAGCTAACAGCAATTTCTTTTCAGTGTGTCATTCACAATAAGTTGAAAATTGTTATTAATATTGAATACAAGAGGACTGATCTCAAACACTTCACTTTAGCATCATTCATTTTTTTCTCTTTTGTCATGTTAATAGTATGTAGGGGGTATCTTCATGGGAACATTTTAAATTCATGCTAGAAATTGTAACTGTTGTAAATAGTATATGATAATAAAGCTCTCTTTCTCATGTAGGAAAAACAAGTTGCACTAGGGGAAATACCAGAAATGCGTCCATATAAAGGTAAAACCATTAGTAGTAAATATTGGTTTAAAGCTGTGTTGTATAACAGAGGACATAAAATAAGATTTTGAGAGGGATTTAAAGTAATGGGTGTGATGACTGGGTTGTATGATTTTTTTTTCTTTTTCAATGGATTAAAATTCTGCCTTCTGGATTTCTGAAGTTATTTTAAGTGCTGGTATTAAGGGTCCTGATCCTACCATACTGTTGTAATCTCATAGCCCATAGAGAGTGCAAGACTGGATGGTGGCAGTCATGTTTTGGTTTGTTGATCTTCTAGCATTCAAAGACTATGAATATCATCACTTGAGTTGGGATGTAGGATTTATATCTTGCAGGGCCAGCTCTAGGCACCAGCAAACCAAGCATGTGCTTGGGGCGGCATTCCGGACAACTTTTTTTTTGCTTCGGGTGGCAAAAGCCTAGAGCCGGCCCTGGCAGCAGCAGCGCCCTGGGGCCGCTGCGGTTCGCGCCGCGGGGAAGCAGCGCCAGCACCTTGTGGCTGAGCCGGGCGGGCTCCGAGCGGGGGACACTTGGGCTGGGGGCTGCCCCGCGGGACACACGGAGCTGCCTGCAGGGCGGCCGCTCCCCAGCACCGCAGCCGGGGCTGGGCGAAGTGGCCCGAGCCGCCCAGGGGCTGCGGCAGGGCGGCCAGAAGCAGCAGCAGCGGGGCCATAGAGGGTGGGGCGCTGCCGGGCGGGGCTCCGTTCCCTCTGGGGCTACCCTGCCCCGGCTCAGCCCCTGCCCTACCCTGCCCTCAGCCCCCTGCCGGGGAGGTCCCCCGGCTCTGCCCTCCCGGGCCCCAGCCGATCCTGGAGGCGGGAGCCCCGGCTGGAGGGACCCTGGGCTGAGGCACGGCCCAGGAGCCCTGCTGCTTACCCCAACTCTGCCAGCGCCGGACTGGCTGGAAGCGAGGGGGGAGCGGGCGGAGTCAGCACTGGTTGGGGGGAGCCCAGGGCTGGGGCAGTAGGGGGTGTGGGTGAGGTGGGGTGGGGGGGGAGAGCCCAGGGCTGGGGCGGCAGGGGGTGCAGGTGGGGGAGGGCACTGGTGTGTGTGTGGGGGGGGTGAGAGCCCAGGGCTGGGGTGGGGGCAGCCAAATTTTTTTTTGCTTGGGGTGGCAAAAAACCTAGAGCCGGCCCTGATGTTTTGTCATTGTTTAATATTGAACATTAAGCCTCTTTCCATACTGAAATGACTAATTGGAAAATACTTTTTCCGTATGTCTTGGCTAATGTTTTTGAGGCCGCTCTGGTATAACCTGGGCTCTTTTGGCCTCTTTGTTAACCACCTGGCATTTAAAAAAAAAAAAAGGGAAACCTCAGATGCAGAAAGGGCTGTTGTAAATGTGAATTTGAATCTTTTCATTTGGATGTTTTTTACAGAAACTGCATTCAATGGCTTCAATCTGCTAGCGCTTCTAGAAGAGGAAAACGTTCAAACACCCCCAGAGGGTAGGCTAATAAACATGACAGTAGCTCCAATTATTTCAGGGAAGTTAAATCCAATATTTCACTGTTACATCTTGCCACTTCCTCAGGAGGTCCCAATTACAAGAAAGGAGAGCTCTTTTATACCAGCACTAAATTATTGATCCACTCGGCTTCACTTAAAGTAAAATTCCCAGGTTACCATGGCAAAGTTCAAGTGCATAACCACATAAACCGAACCCTATCAATACTTACAGAAAATCCAGTATCTCTTCTCTACTTTGGGAGTTTGAGAGATGAGCAGGATTAGTTTGGTGGGACCTGCAAACCACATCACAATGCCATGACAAACTCTTGAGCCTTCCCTAATCTATTTTTCCCATCCACAATACAAGGCCAAATCCTAATCCACCTCTTCCAATGCTTCATTTCCCACCAGTTTTCTACTTGGATTCTCTGCCCTGTCACTTCAGGATGATTACATTAAGGAAAAAAGAAAGAGCATCCATTAAATTGAAAATTTCCTAACCTGAAAGCTGTGTGTTCTTGGGGTTTATTCTGTTTTCCCATTTTTTTCTCCCCTTCCTTCCATCTCCAAGTTTTATTTTCTTAGCTACATTCCATGTTCTCTTTTTTCATCTTTTTAAACTACAGTTCTCTCTCAATTTTAGTTTTTACTCTTTCCATGTCTCTCTCCCTCTTCCTTTGTGTCATTTCCCTTTCTCACTATCCCTCTTTCCCTGGATTCTTCTCATTTCCACTGAGTTTCTCCTGTCTTATTTCTCAGTCCCCCAAATCTCTTTCCTCTTGTTCTCATAATGCCCCAGTTATCTCCTTTCCCTTACGCAGGTGCTGCTATTTCCCCTGGTCCTAAATTGCTTTCCCTCTCTCAGATCCCCTCAAATTCCTTCTCTTTCAGGTCGTATCAACTCTCTTTTCCCTGAAAACTTTTCTTCTTTCCCATCCACTCTATAGATGCACATACTGGGAAACAGGAAGAGGAATGGAAGTGGTATCTCTGCAGCTGCACACCTCCAGAGAGCACCTGAGTATTTTGGTCTCTCATCATAGTCCACAGCCCCAGTGATGAATTCTTGATATATGAAGGGCTCAGTAATCCAAACTGGCCACATCCTGGTGCTCTCAGAGATAGACTTCAAGTGAGAACAGGACTCTTCCTACCTGGCTGCCACCTGATGCCCTGTGCTGCTCTTTTGCAAAACTGCCTCATCCTTTGTGGCAAGAAAGGGCACACTGGCAGCTCAGCAGAAGAGCAACTCAGCTATAGGCAGTCAGCTAGCCAGTAGTAACCTAAATACTCAATTGTGGAGAACCCTGCAAGTCAAGTTTCTCTAAGGCTTTGGGGGTCTTTGGATCAAATCTTCATAGCATCATATTATTCAGATAATAGCAAAACATATCAAAATACCTTTCCTGTCGCCCTGCATATTTAAATATGAGGAGATGTGTGTTTTAAAATACAGAGCATTCTATTATTTTGTTTGGTACAGACCTGGACACCTTATCCAATGGCTTACTTCAGCCAGAGACCCAGGAAGGAGAAAAAGTCCAAACAACCACTGATGGTAAACTATATGTTCCAGAATATTATAGTTTCTACAAAATTTTCCTCATTGATAACATCTGAAGGCTGGAGTTCTTTGTTTTTCAACCTGCTTCTGCATAAAAACAATGCAAATGTGACAGTCCCAAACAAGAAGGCAAAGCTTCTTCTGTGAAATCCTGGTCCCACTGAAGTCAATGAGGCCAGGATTTCACCTTTTATGTTTAATGGTTTGTAGCCATGTAGGCCAACAAACTATTAAAAATCTTCCTTTGTTGTCCAAAATATTCACATTCAGGTTATACTGAACAATGGTATTCACAGGTAAAAGGAAGTGTTTCACAGTCCCAAACTACTGCCTCCTCAGGAGGTCAAATATAATAAATGACAACTCCTTTGTAAGAATATATATAAACAAGAGGGATAGTTAAGGTTGAGCTTTCTTTGTCCTTTCTCTGTGAAAGATTTATGTACCCAATTTTAGGTTTTTTGGTCAAATACATACTTACAGACACACTCACAGATAGCTAAATAGATATGATAATCCTTTCCTGAAAGTATTCAGGAAAATATGTATAAAATCAATTTCCAATACCTGTAAGTCCCCCTGAGAAATTGGCCCTTAGGATGGTCATTCCAATCCAACTGCAAATTGTTAACTAAAGTTGTCTTACTGCTTTGTAATTTACCACTCGTGATCATATCCAAAAGCTCAACTTGACATACAAGATATAAAGGTGAAACATAAGACTACAGTATCATAACTGATCACATTTTCAAAAATCTCCACATCCTCTTGAAACCCTCCCGGCTAATCAGAATATCATCAGTATCTTCCTTATATTAAATACCACTAAAGAGAAGTAGCTTGTTCCACCAACCAAGAAATATATGTAAATGAAAACAAATGTTGCCTCTATTGCTATATCCTATTAGGATCTGAACCAAAGTCCAATGGGAGTCTTTTCCTTGATTTCAATGGGTTATTTTGGGCCTTTAAGGAAGAGAGAGAGGCTTATTGAGCAAAAAACACATATACTGTTTAATACTGATGAGGCCAAGGGGACTCCTCACTGAAATGCTGTAAGACCCTTCTAATACCCTCTTCTCCTCCTCAGTACTATTAGACACAAACCAGGCAAATCAGAGAACAGGGGAAGAGCATGAAAAATGCAAATTATCTCACTCATGAATGTAAAGCATTTCATCCTCTAATTCTGTTTACTGTAGAAGCTGAAGCTTCTTCCAGTGACTTATTTCAGCCAGAGACTCTAGAAGGAGAAAAACTCCCACCAAAGATATGCCAAGAGGCTTAATTAAAAATGATCCTTTATTTGTTCATGGTCAAAAGAATGTCACAATATACTCTGTCACATTTCCTTATTGCTTGCACTTGCGCCAGATACCCTTTCTTTCAGTTCCTCTGTCTCTCCACATACTGCTTCCCTTATGTACATCATAGTGCATAGACTGCGAACTTGGTTCTCCAATTAATGAAGACATGTTTTTAACCCACAGATACCTAGAACCATTACAACTTTGGAGTTCCTTATAAACAGAATTATAAACCCTTATATCTAAAAGTGTGGTCTAGTTGCTAAAAAATTAGATTGAGTGTTCTACTCCTGTGCTCTTACACTGACTCAGTCTATGGTTTTTGACAAATCACTGAGGCCAGCATGTTCAAAAGTTGTCACTGATTTGAGGTGCCCACTTTTAGACACTGGGGCCTAATTTCCAGAATTTTCGAACACCCATCACTCCCATTGGCTCAGCACTTCTAAAAATCAGACCCAAGAAGTCTAAATTGGGCATCCAAGAACCAAGGCCCCAAAAATCACTGACTGCTTTTGGAGAAATGGGCCTTTCCCTCACTCGATCATCAGTTTTTTCATGTATAAAATGATACTTGGCCACATTTGTAAAGCATTGTGACTACACAAGTATTATTATTTATTATTCACATAGAGCCTATTGGCAAGCCAGCCTGTTTCTAAACATTGTTCAGTATTTAGACTAGACATCTAGCTATCTAAAAATGGCTGTCTTCACAGGAAGTTCTAAGTGCGATCGATATCCATTTATACATTTTAGGACCAAATGTCACAAATCACACGTGTTTGGGTAACACATTGCCTGACAAAAGTCAAATGATGATCCTCTATTTTATTCAAAGACTGTCAGTTTTTCTGAAGGCTTTTCCATATCTAAGCACCTCATATGCATTACTGATTGAATGGTCAAGGCAAGGTCACGCAGGAAGTCTATACCAGAAATGGGATCAGAATCCCTATCTTCTGAGTCCCTGCCCACTGCATTAGCCACAGTTAGCCTTCCTCTCTTCATTCAGTTCTAATCTGTTCCACATCTCATCTTCCTGAAGCCTCAGCCCTGGTTTACACTACAAATTTATGTCGGTATAACTACATCACTCAGGGGTGTGGATCTTCCACACCGCTGAGTGACATAATTATACTGACCTAATCCCTGGAGTAGAGAGCACTGTGTCAACGGAAGATCTTCTCCTGGCAACACAGCTACCACCTCTTGGGGAGGTGGAGTACCTACGTCAATGGGAGAAGCTTTCCCATTGCCATAAGTAACGTCTTAACTAAGCACTACAGTGGTGCAGCTGCACTGGTGCAGCACTGTAGGTGTAGACAAGCCCTCAGTTGCATGTGTACTGGTTAGTGTTGCTGAAGGTGTTGGAGTACTGTCCTAGGTGCCTTCTGATACCAAATTTCACTCTCAAAAAAGGAAAGAGACTAATAAATTCAGAGAAAATGGTGAGCAAAGAAATAGTAATTGAAATCCAGGCATGACTGTCGTAAAAGTAGAGCATTTTGGTCCTTTCATTTTGTTTATTACAGAACCTGAAGCTCCACCCGATGAGTTACTTCAGTCAGAGATGCTGGAAGAAGAAAAAGTCCAAGTGCTCATAGATGGTAGGCCAAGATGCCTAAATATATATATTTTTTTATTGTTCATAATGTTCAAATTGTAGCTCTAACATCTTTTGACAAACCTGGATACAAATCCTCAGCTTTTCAGAGGGGGCCAGAAACAAAACAATGGAAAACTTTTGTAAGTAAATAGGATAGCAAAATACCAGGTTTAAATAGTTTATTCAATCACTGACCCAGTTGGTTTAATTTAAAACAGAATATAAAGATTTATCCATTCAGTTAATGGAAAAAGTAGCATAAACAAGCAAAGCAGGTATTAATAGCTTCTCAGTTGGGATTGTTGGTAGCTGAGCACTTTTGAAAGTCTGGCCACATCATTTAGGTGCCTATCTTGGAGATGAGCTCTTTGGAAAACCTGGCCAATGAATTTTACTTGCCCCCTAAGGGAATGTCTACGCAGCAGTTGGGAGATGTGATTCACAGCTCAGGTAGACATACATGTACTGGCTACTTTAAGATGGAAATTTCCACAGAGAGCGTGATCTGACTCCTACAGACCATCAGAAAACCAAGAACAACTAGGGAGAAACTCAAAAAAAAGAGAACTTGTCTTGTAAACCTAAAATATTTTAAATCTGTTTTTACAGATCCTGAAACTTCATCTGAGGGCTTAAATCAATCAGAGACCAGTCTGAGCAATGCAGAAAACAATGAAAACCCTTAAATAATTTCTGATCAAGTAAACTACAACCAGGGATATGCTATAGTGCTTGGAAAGTATTATTTCTGTGATCTGACAGAGACAGATTCATGGCTTTGAACCTTCACAGGTTTTCTTTTGTAGTAGTTATTTAAGAATGTATAGGAACTGGCACATTTAAAAACAAAAATAAAAAACACCCCACACACCTCATGTTAATTGATTCTACACGATTGCAAATTTAAACACAAATTCAATAAATGAAAATGCTAAAATTATTTTATCAATAAGTCATTCACATTGCACGTGTTGTATATTAAAGTAAATATTTAACAGCCTAAACAAATATCTTAGGCCAAAATTTTCAAAAATGAGAGCCTAACTTTAAGCATCCCTTTTTTAAAATCCTGGCTTTCTTTCATTTGTTTTCTGATACCTGTATGTTTGAATTAGTAATATTAATATTGTATTAAAATAAGAAATTAAAATGATGCCAGTGTAGCATTAATATTACATATTTAAAGTGTAGTTTTACTCTGAGAAGTGACAGTAAAAATGGCATCTCTTTGCTCAGCAAATAGGACTCTATATGCACAACAGTAACATTTTCTCACTTCAGTGACAAAAATATTCTTAGATTTACAGAGCCAACAGAACTAAGATGGAATAGAATCTGCATCTTATTCAATCTTGCACAGCCTCAGCAGATTGTTTACCGAGTTCCAGTCATTTACACCTGTGCAAACCCATTGTAGAAAATGTTGCACAGATAAAGCTGAGTCCCAGTTTGCCTTACAGAAGCTTTATCAAAGATGCTGATGCAGGACTGAAAAAGCGCAAATTGATCCTCAGACTCCAGAATGAGGTGGTAGTTAGGAAACAAATCTTTTACTTATGTACTGAGCACATTTGACACAAAAATTAGTAATACAACGAACATGGAAACCATGATATCAACTTTGCAAAGTCCCTTTTCAGACTAGAACTTCACATAGAACAGAAAAGAATCAGAGAATGAAAAAAAAACCCGGAGGCATTTAAAAATATTGAGGCTCTTAAGCAAGAATTGCCTTGGTTTTTTTTTAAATTTGTGCTGGAGAAGTCAAGATACAATAAAGAAAAGCACCTTCACTGGACACTGTGGAGTTGCACTGTTGTGCTTTTTTTTTTTTTTGCAGCTTCGTAGGTTTTAAACTCACTCTCTCCTCAGGTGCACCCAGCTAAAAGGGCCTTTAGTGCATCTGTCCAGATGTAGCTATAACTTGGCTTCAGTACCTGAGGAGCATTAGTGGAGGCCAGTTAGCACTGCTGGCAGCACTATTGGTCCTAAGGGAGTCACGTCTGGGCAGGGTCATGGAATCAATAGGAATACTCATGTGAATAAGGGTTGCAGGATCTGGCACTTGATAAATGAATGAAATCAAAGGGTTATAATGGAAACTTTTATGCAATTAATAGGAAACTCAGACTGGTTTTGCATATCCAAAGAATCATTTGAAAGGTCCACAAAACCTTAATCTCTACAAAGTTTGCTCAACCCAAGGTAATACACAAAATACATTTTCAAGGGTCATTATTGTCACTAGAGAGGCGGTACTAAGGGAAAAATTCCATCCATATTTATTACATAAGATAAATGTAGTGGTGCCAGGACCACTCCCTTTACAAAGGGAACAGATTTGAACGAAACATTACTGAGAGGTGTTCTCTGCTGCTTATGGACCAATGCACAGCTCCCATTACAGTCAATGAAAGTTTTGCCAGGGTAAGTACCTCAGGATTTGGCCTTAATTTCTTGACATGGAGGCTCCATTTGACAGGGGAGGAAACCAAGTGGAGTTCTTTGGTTCTCTGCCAGTTGAGATGGACCAAATGGGGAAAGGGAGTCTTGTGGGTCAAAGGAAAGGGAGCTTATGAGAAGAGTGCTCAGATGGCCCAAAGAAAGGTGGGAGATTGGGTGTTGGGTAGGATTTGGAAATGGAAGTTGAGTGTTTTACAGAAGGAACAGCACAAATGGGAATAGTGTCATGGAGGCAGCAAGTGAGGGACCCCTAAGTTTCTTATGGGGGCAAGTGTCTCACTGGCAGAGTTCATACTGGAATCAAGAGTCTGCTGTGTGTCTTAGGGAAATCATGTAGGAGTCAGATGATGCATGGGGCAAGGGTGCGTCATTGGGGGCACAGGTTTAAGGGAATAAATGTAGCTCTACTGAAAACCAGTTTGTCACGTTTTCTTCAAACTTTGTAATTATGTTCTCCTTGGCCTTCAGAGTATTTCTACCAATTTTTAGACCAGACCAATTTTCTAAGCCTAAATTAGAGGGTAGTTAAAATCTGACATTGTAACAGCCTCATTGTAAGATATTTGTTCATATATTCTCAGATTTAGTATCTTTTAAGCCATAAATAATTTCCAGTACATACTTTATGAGCTATTATTTAATGCTACATATGCAGGGAATGTGTAGAGCATGTGAGTTCTGATATACTGCCTGTCAAAATAACTGGAAAAGCTTAATTTTAAAACTTCTTTAAATAAATGAATTTAGCTTGCCAATTTTAGCACATGCATTGCACATACTGTACCATTTGGTTGTACTGTAAAACATGTAAGCTTTCTGGTTACACTAACACTGCTTTACCTAGGGGGTTACATTACCAGTTTGGCTTATTACTGTCCCTGTTTGAGTTGTCAGACTAGTTGATTGTCACAGGACACTGCTTCCTGCCTGAGAGAGAAGGACTTCCTCCAGTGTCCATAGCAACGTCATGTTTCTCAGCAACCTGGAGAGGCTTGTTTGTGTTCCCCCCTTCTAGAACGATTACCTCGCAGTATAAGAAAAATGGCCCTTTGAAACAACGATCAAGGAAGTTCTGTATTTAATTATTCAGAATATTTATTAATTACTCTTCTGTGTTTTGACTACTGAGACAATGTACGATGTCTTGAGCTGAGCCTTTTCTGTATATTACCGTGAACAGCATTCATTTAAAAGCAAAATTGTTTAGAGTTGTGTCTTGAAATCATCTTTCAACTACTGTAAAACTACTGAACTGCTTCCACAATACCTTGCGACTTCCAGGCCTTTGGTAGGTAATAGAGAAAGGTAAGAACCATTACTGTTTTTGAGAAGAGATTGGATTTACAATTACAGCATGAAAATAATTCCCTTCTCCCCTCCCCCCCCAAAATATATATAAGAAAATGTTTTATATTGCCATGGCTTCTTCAGGGTATTTAAGTACAGAGCACCCTGAATATCTCACCTTACTCAGTTTTGCCTGACTAAAGACTGCAAGATTGGGCCTGTTGATCTACTGTAGATATCTTTGCCTTCCAGAATCTTAGTTAGCCTATTTTTAAAAAAAAATGATGCAAGACCTGATTCTGCAAACACTCTTGCAAATGAGTAACTTTAATGCATGTGACTATTCCCGCTAGCTTCAATGGAACTACTTATGTGAGTAATGTTACTTATACCTTGCATGTCTATTGTTACTTTTGTTTGCAGGATTAGTCCCTCAGGTTGTAGTAGTTCTGTCCTGCATATTCATGATTTATCTTATACTACTACTACTTTGTTGGGTTAAGGCCTATTTAATTATTAAATAAAGCATTTAGACTTGTTACTGACCTGCTATACTGTGCATTAAGTATAGTACATCAGATCCCACTGAAATTGCTAAGAGGTGTTAATGCAACAATTAGTTGCTACCTGGATAAATATTTCTTTTACCTTTTTATCTTGCTTACTTTATGTATAGAACAGATATTAACCTTGGGCCAAATCCTGTTCACCTCACGAGTAGTCCCCATTAAAGGCAATCATGATTTAGTTACCTCCCTCTTTAACACACCAAAGTTTATACATTCATGTGTGTGGGTGTAATAATGCCTTTAAAATGCTTTGAGCCAAATGCATTGCTGATGCACATGGATGCAACTCCATTGATATGTGAGGGCTCAATCCTGCAAGATGCTGAGCACTCTAAGTCCAACCCAGCAAAACACATGAGCATGTGTTTCACTTTAAGCACTTGAATAGTCCCATTTATTTCAACAGTACTACATCTATACTTAACTTTTAGGGTATGCATAAATGTTTTGGTGGATCAGATTAAAATGTTCAACGTTTTGCAGGATCAAGCCTTAACAGATTTCCACTCACTGCATAACTTCATTGAAGTCAGTGGAACTGTTACCATTTATGGTAACACCGAGTTTGCCCCATGTACCTTTATACACAGTGTCACCTCTTGCTTTATTTTGTATACCTTTGTCGGGAAAACAAGGCAAGAGGTAATTCATGTAGCAGGCTGTGTCTATATAAGTCTATGTCTTATAAGAAAAGTGAGGCAGCCTTTAGGTAACTACACCTTTAATAACAATGTATTCCCTGATGCACTAGCATGGAACCCTGCTGTTCTGGGGTCCCACTGATTTCCCTGGGACTGCACTAGTACATCAGTATACACCTCTGCCCCAATCCTGGGAGGACTTCAGTAAGAAAAGTTATACACCTGCTTAAGTACTTTGAGAATTGGGGCTATCAGAGCTAATGGAGAATCAGGCCCATAAACTGTAATAAGGAAGAAAGTAATGGAATAAGGAGAATTTTTAAAAAGTGATATTCCTTTCAAAGCAAGAGTTTTGAAAGAGTCTATAAATGAAGAAACAAAAGTAACTGTAGGTTCCTCTATTTAAAATATTAATATGGGAGTAAGATTGGGACCCAGAGTCACAGCTTTCACACAATAAATGGTAATCAATACATCTATAATAGACATCATTTTTCAGACCCACTAATAACTATAGGTCATTGAATTTCTATGCTGTGGAATTGGCATATGTACTATCATGTTTATTTGATAAGTAGTGGTCAATGGCTATGAGTGGAAAAATACAATATAATGCAAGTTTGGGTAAGTTCAGCTTTAATGTCATATTTACTATTAATGTTTCAGACCATTTCCAACTCTGTCTAGGTTACTCATTTCTTGTTCAATTGAGCATCAAGATTTTTCACTGAGCCATACATAATGCTTTTGGAACCTCATAACTGTTCCATTGTGCCCTATGTTGCTGAAGGTGAGTGCATAACTAGAAGATAAACTTCACAGGAATTTTGACAGCAGCTAATAACAGAATTTAATTTATTGCATTTCTGACATGTAAGCTGAGAGCAGGGCTTGAAGTCTCCACTGTTCTCAATGGTATAAGGACTTCTATTTTCCAGAGCAGGGGTGGGTAACAGAGGTTAGGTGTGTGTATGTTTTCCATTCTACCTTTCCATATTCACCTCTGAAAAGAAATAATAGCACCTTATAGTTGAAGAATCTTACTCCACTTGGAACAGTCTAAAAAGTTGAATTATTAAAGCAACTGCACTTACTAAGTGGCTAGCAGCAGGGCCGGCGCAACCCATTAGGCGACCTAGGCGGTTGCCTAGGGCGCGGATATTTTGGGGGCGCCGGCACCGCAGCCGCCCGGAGAAAATTGGGGGCGGGACCTTCCGCTGCCGCTGTTGGGGGCGGGATTTCGGGGGCGGGACCTTCTGCCGCCTAGGGCGCTGGCAAAGCTGGCGCCGCTACTGGCTAGCAGACTTCAAAACATGCTTTCTTCTCTGGTATTATTTACTCTTGAGTGGGTGGTAATGTTGTACATGCACATTGGATCACTGAATAGCAAAGGATCCCATCCTACCACATACCTGCATTTAAATTCCCATTGGTCCTGATTCTTCTCACACCAATTTACAATTACTCCTGTTTCACACTGACTGGGAGAGGGGAGTCAGGCCCATTGTCCTCAATTTACTGGAAGTTATGCACATGGAACTGCACCATGAGGGATTCCATTTTAAAGTAAAAACTTGTTTTATGTAATTTTTATTTAATTTCATCTTGTAAATATACCCAGTAAATTATGCAGATTAAGATGTCCAGTTTAAAGAGCTTGTACATATCCTGGCTGGGAGCTGTGATTTAATACCATGGTTTGTTTGGTTACAGGAAGTCCAGTGGCATCTGCCCATTCTAAGCCTATGGATCCAGACCAGCAAGGTAAGTACTGTTGAAAAGTGCTTCCCACATTTCACAAGAGAATTCCCAGTGTCCAAACTAGTGAACTTAACTGGAGTTATTCCATCTTCAGAATCTTTTTGTTATAATGCAGGAGACAAGATCGAATGCTATGGCAGATCAGCCTGTTGGTTTTAGATCATGCAGCCTGGAAGGAGGATTTCCTGGTTGTGTTATTCTTACAGTACTCCCTGTATTATATATAAAAAATAGTATCTGTTCTTCTATCTCATCTGCCATTCAAGTCAGTAAGATCCAAAACTGCTGGATAATTAGATGTGAGGTGTAAGAAAACAAGGACGACAAAAATATGTAACTTAAAACAATGTAATCATAGGACTGGAACAGACCTCGAGAGGTCATCTAGTCCAGTCCCCTGCACTCATGGCAGGACTAAGTATTATCTAGTCCATTCCTGACAGATGTTTGTCTAACCTGCTCTTAAAAATCTCCAATGATGGAGATTCCACAACCTCCCTAGGCAATTTATTCCAGTGCTTAACCACCCTGACAGGAAGTTTTTCCTAATGTCCAGCCTAAACTGCCCTTGCTGCAATTTAAGCCCATTGCTTCTTGTCCTATTCTCAGAGTTTAAGGAGAGCAATGTTTCTCCCTTCTCTTTGTAACAAACTTATATACTTGAAAACTGTTATGTCCCCTCTCATTAATGCAAGTTAATCAGCAAACTATTATAAAAGCAAGAGTTTTACATCAAGGACCATCAATTACTTGGCCTATGCCATTTTCATGAGTTTTAAATTTGAGGGCTAGCAGCAGCATCTTGGCCAACCTAGTCTAATTGAAGTTCAGGAGGTCCTCAGCCCAGCTTCTGCTGTCTGGTGTAGCCCCAAACTGAATACAATGTATTAATAAACCCTTTTGTTCAGTAATAACCTATTTACTGCCAGGTAACATGGAGAGAAAGTCTACTGTAATATTGGTGCTCTGTGTGCTATTTTTCCTCTTGTTGGTTTTGATTCTCAGGATCTAAAACCCTCCCAACTATAAATTAATGACTCCCGAGTTGTGTTTTTTTAAAAACCTAGTGGTCTTGGGTACAATTCACCCTGTGCAGAGAGTCAGCACAAGGTCTAGCACCACATAAGGACTATTTAAGCCCTGGACCTGCACAAGGCCTATGCCCCACTTAAGTCCCATGAAAGAAGTCCATATAGGGAGGATGTGGGATTCAGTGGTGCATAGGCCTCCTGCTGGTTCTTTGCACGGGTGAATTTCACCCCAATTTGAAATTAGATATTTAATTTGTGTCTTTTAAAATGTCTTCTCATCAATAGTAATTCTGATTGATATGTAACTTGGGCTAATATCTTCTTTGCTTGGACACCTTGCAGATTAGTTTTAGAAATGTTAGTTGATTGGTACAGAAGGTCCTACAAATATGAGCAATCGGTAACCTAATGTTTGTTAAGGATTGACATAAAAGTAAAAAATATGGTGAAATGTTTCCAAAGCAGATGGCTACCAGTGCCCACTGCAAGTGAGCCATTCCCTCATCTCAGGATGTTTCTTGTTCTCCTTCTGTAAATCAGACTTGGGACCTGATCCAAAGCCTATTAAAATCAGTGGGAATCTTTCAATTGGTTTTAATGTGCCTTGGATCAGGCCCGTGAAGAAAAAAAAATAAAATAAAAATCACTAGTACTACAAGCCAGCAAAACCAAACTCTTTTTCCATATTGCATTACTTGCTATGGTGCATTATGCTGCATAACTTCTCCAAACAGCAGGCGGCAACATAACCTGACAAAAGCAAGACTGGACAGATGGCATAGCAGACACAGGTTTACTTCTATACCATAGGAAGCAACTGGGAACCAGCAGAGTCTATAATTTGCTGACTATTAGCATTAGACTGGTATGTATGTGAGGAACCACAAATTGGTCCATTTCCACAGGAAACAAGTGGAGAGTTTTGTGACCTATTTCCACTCAGTTATGCATGTTTGCAGTTTATCTACACCCTTCATCATCTGTAAGTATTTGCCTCCTATTTGAACTGCAGGGATATATATGGCTCACCAGGAGAAAGGAACAAGCTAATAAGTCCTTTGATAGCTTCGAAAGATACTATATATAAGCATTTTTTTAAAATACCAAGTTTACATGTATGTCTGTAAAGCGCCAGGAATATTTTTGGCACTGTATAAACAAGAGGTCAAGTCATGAAGCCCCTTACTCAGTTCCTACTCAAATGCCCATTGACTTGAACGGAGTGAAAGGAGTGAGTAGAAGTAGTAACGACACAGGATTTAACCCAAGAACTTCAGTGAGATTGCTGACAAATTGTTTGGTTCTAACAGAACCACAGATGTAAGACCCAAGCATTGTTTTCACAGTATAAAGTACAACTGGTTGAGAAATTGTTTTTCCCTGCAAAAGACGACAAAAATGAAATTGTTTTGGTTTTCATCCATTTTCCTTCAAAGTTTAGATTTTTGTTGAAGCCAAGTTGTTGGTTTGTTTTTTTTTAAAGTCTGCAAAAGTTTCCATTTTGTTGTAAAGCTATTTTCTATCAAAAAACTATTTCAGTGGACATTTTTGACCAGCTGTAGTATAGCGTGAGCTCGGTCAGTCTGTAGTACCTCCCCAAAATGGCATCCTCCTGTCTTGTGGCTCTAGTGATGGACAGGCTAGTCCCTCTAGCATTATTTATGGAGAGGGTCTAAAATAGTGATCAAACTACTAGGCTGGTCTCTCTCTGAAACATTCACATCAGGAGAGCACTGTGTTTTTCTGTACCATGTGTACTCGATACTGTAAAAACACTTGGGTCCTACAGTTCTGGAACAGAAGCCTATTAACTCCTCTGGGCATTGGCTCTGGTTATGGTGCAGAGTAAGGATGAGCACTGTGCATACCTTTTGCCAAGTTAATAATGAAACAATATTTCTAAAAACAGTGCCCTTTCTTTATCAGTGCAGAGATGCTGTTTCTATAAGAGCCTGTTCAGTTACCCTCACACCCAGCAGGGCTATAGTGTTCCATGCACGGGGCAAATTCTATGTTAAGACAAACAGCTGTGGCCCTCTTAGAATCAAACAATTTTTCAGCTTTAATGCTTCCCCTTGATGATCTCACTGAAGTTCTTGGGTTAAATCCTGTGTCCTTAGTCAGTTTTTACTCACTAATTGTAATTGAGTCCAGACTGGGATCAGGTGTGAACTGGACAGTTTGAGAAACCCTGGTCTCAGAGGTCAGGTCTTTGAAGACTCCTTTCATGTTTTTTCATGTTCTCTTAAGTGTTCCACCATCCCTTCATACCATAGATTCTCTTCTGCTAGTTAATTTATATTTGTTTTCCTTTACAGAAGCTCTAAATGACATTCAGAATTCTGTCTATAGAACAGCCCTGAAACTACGCTCAGTGCAAACCCTGTGTCAGTGTAAGTAGCTCAAAGGAGTCCTGTGGGAGGAGAATCTGGAAGAATGCTGGCTCTGAGTTGCAATCAAATACTACTACTTGCTTTTCTCTAATGCTTTCCATCTGATGATTTCAAAGATTATCAACATTAATGAATTAATAAATAATACTTCATACATTTATTAGCTTCCTTTGAGATTCTCAGTCGAAAGACACTAAATATCATTATTCCCATTTTCCTGATTGAGAAATGGAAGCTCAAAGGACTGAAATGTCTTGCCCAAAATGACAGTTTAATCAATTAGTTGGGAGTAGAGCTCAGATTCTACCTTTTCTAACAACTAAATGATTTCCCAAAGGTCCCGCCCCCAAAATGCCGCCCCTGATAGAGGCGGCGTAAGGTCCCGCCCCCAAATTACCACTGATGACCAGGGCGACCGGCGCCCCCCAAATCTTAGCGCCCTAGGCGACCGCCTAGGTCACCTAATGGGTTGCGCCGGCCCTGCCCAAAGCCTCACAACACAGATGTGACATAGATAAGTATCATTATCTCCATTTGTGTTATAAAATAAAGTACATATAGAACGGCTCAAAGTATTTTCAACAGCAAAAAAAAAAAAAAGTGGGGTTTCACTTGAAACAAGATTTTCTGTAGAAAATTCTGATCTGATTAAACGTTTTGTTTGAAAAAATTTCAGAAGGAATGAGAAGATTGAAAAAAAAAATTTAAAATAGCAGGAAAATACCCATTTTTCCTCACTTTTTTCCTTCTCCATTGGAAAAGCTTAATTTTTTTTCAATGTATAATAAAAAAAGGAGTAAAAGAAAGTGGAGAAAATCCTAAACCTAATTTTTCCTTTCACCCTCCCACTGGATCGGGGGCGGGGGGAAGAGGAGCGCAAATATTTATAAAAAGAGGGAGCATAACAAGTGAAACAAACAAACACTTTCTCCAGTTTTTTTAAAAGTGGGGGAAAGCCTAAAATTGAAGTGAAATATTTTTAAACAAAACCAAGCATTGCTATGTTAAAATATGGTTTAAATTTTCAATATGAAAGTTTCATTTTTCCCCAAAGAATCTTTTGTTACATCCCTCCCCTTTCTCGACCCCCAATTTTGACCAGCTTTAGTAGTAAGAAAGAAGTGTATCGGGCCATTGTAGCAATAGTTTATGTAAATTTGGGGTGAATCTGGTTCTATGTATACAAACTTTTGATAACAGAAACCATGCTCAGGGCCCTTAGAAAGTCTATCCTGGGGAAGGTGGTTGTGGCAGAAAGCAATCAGAGCCTCACCTCTGCTGAGGACTCTGCATGGAGCTAAAGTAGCCCAAGAAGTGGACGGAATGGGCCTGGGAAGGGATGTGGCTAAGTTGGATCCACCAGTTCAGCATATCCCTTTTGCAGCTTAGCTTTCATTGGAAGGGCTTTATTGAAGCTCAGAGGCTAAAACTACCTCTGTCCAGAGGACTCCCCAAGGAACAGAAGCAAATACAACCTTCTCTTCCTTAGAGTAAAGTCCAGATCCTCAAAAGGTATTTAGGCACCTTACTCCCACTGGCAGTTAAGTGCCAAAATACCTTTGAGGATCTGGGCATAAATCCCCAGTGTAGTCTGGGCCTCACTAGTGCAATTTGTACCTTCTGCAGCTATAGGAGGTGAATCTGACTCCAACTGTAGGGATAAAAACAAACTTTTTTTTTTTCCTACTTGCTTCATCCGCTTGGCTCATTCTCTATAGACTAAATTAAAATAAAAGAAGAAAAGAGGAGAAAGTTAAATAGCCAGGCTAACTAAAATAAAGTCTAGACACAGAAACCCACTCCTCAGTGAGTGAAGTACTTGGTGTGGGAGAATCACAGTGACCAGGGAAACAGTAACAGTATTCTTGCAAACAGATTGTACCCTGTAGGATGGCAGACTCACCCCAGAAAGTGAAGCAGATGTTCTCCATTTGCCTTGGAGCTCAGTTTTGCCCTGCCCACACTTACTATTGAGTACTTCCTGGACACCACAATCAGCTTCAGCTATGGAACCCTGCAGACAACTATGTACAAGAAACCCACAGATTACCACAATTACCTTCACAGATCCAGTAACTACCCAAAACACACCAAAAATTTATCTACAGCCAGGCACTCATCAGATACCACAGAATATGCTCTGAGGAGAAAGTCTGGGATACACACAACAACAACAACACAACACACTTAAAACCACCTTTGGCAAACAAAAACTCTCCACCAAAGTAGATTGCATCATGGAATGGGCCATCCAAGTACCCCAAGAGAACCTAATTCAATACAGGAAAAGAAACACCCTCTGACCATCCACATCTAGTTGTCACCTACATCCCCACACTGGAACCCATACAGGATATCATTAAACAATTACAATCCATACTCAATGGGAACTACATCCTGAACAATCTTTCCTGGACCCCCTCTTCTGTCCTTCAAATAACTCCCCCCAACCTCATCATCAGAAGCAAGCTTCCCACAGACCTGGGCACCCCAGCTGTAAGTTGCACCAGACCCTGCCAGAATAGATGCAAAACCAGACGACACATCTCCACTGCTACAATGAGCAATACCATCCCCCCAAACACACCTTTCAAGATCCACAGGTCCTCCACATGCCCATCACAACATATGGTATACCTCATCCTGTGCACCAATGTCCCAACCTCACTACACTCTTGTCAGGGTTCCCTCCCCACTCTGAACTCCAGGGTACAGATGTGGGGACCTGCATGAAAGACCCCCCCCAAGCTTATTTCTACCAGCTTAGGTTAAAAAACTTCCTCAAGGCACAAATTCTTCCTTGTCCTTGGGCGGTATGCTGCTGCCACCACCAAGTGAGTTAGACAAAGATTCAGGAAAAGAACCACTTTGAGTTCCTGTTTCCCCAAAGTATCCCCTCCCCCCCACCAAGTCCCCTCAACCCTTTCCTGGGGAGGCTGGAGAATAATATACCACCCAAATAGGTAAACAAGGTGAGCACAGACCAGACCCTTGGGTTTTTAGGACACTAAAAACCCATCACGTTCTTAAAAACAGAACTTTATTATAAAGAAAAAGTAAAAGAAGCACCTCTGTAAAATCAGGATGGAAGATAATTTTACAGGGTAGTAAGAGTTAAAACACAGAGGTTTCCCCTCGAGGCAAAACTTAAAAGTTACAAAAAACAGGAATAAACCTCCCTCTTAGCATAGGGAAAATTCACAAGCTAAAACAAAAGATAACCTAGCACATTTCCTTGCTATTACTTACAATTTGTAATCTTAGATGCTTATTTCAGATATAGCTTTAGGAGATGTATTTTTCCTGCCCTGGTCCCTCTCTGTCCCAGAGAGAACAACAAAGAGAGCCAAAACAAAAACCTTCCCCCACAGATTTGAAAGTATCTTCTCCCCTTATTGGTCCTTTTGGTCAGGTGTCAACCAGATTATTTGAGCTTCTTAACCCTCCACAGGTAAAGGAGAGATTTTATGCTACCCTTAGCTGTATGTTCACGACAACTCTTGAATGAACTCACATGGGGGGGAGAAGAAACACCATATCACCCTTGGGCGAACACTTTTCACAAAATGATCATTCTGTATCTGACCTCTCACTCCTTGTCCTCAAAGGAAACCTGCACAAGACCTTTCAAAGATAAGCCTGGGAGCTTACATTCATAACTCTGCTAGACACTAAAAATCATGGTCTTAATAAAGGCACTGGATTTATGGTTTATTACAATAATCTATAACCCACTAACCTCCCCCCTTTCTTTTCTCCTATGACTGAAGAGGTGTTAAAGGACCACTTCACCTTGAGTGGTCCCTTAGAATGTGTGTTAACAACATACGCTAAACAATCTGTTCCACCTTGTTTTTAGCTGTGACACTCTGGGTTTGAACTCAGCCTCAAGCTTAAGCCGCCTTCTGTCTACACACAAATTGTGCTAACCCAGGGCTAGGATTCAAGGTCTGATGACCCCATGGGAGAGGGGGGTCAGAACCTGAGTCAAACGGGGACCCAGGATTCAAGGCCTATTGCTTTGAAGCGTGGACACAGCCCCTCTGGACTCAGACTCTGGGAGTCTGCCAAAAGTATTCCACAACCTCAGAAACCAACTTTGTCCTCTGGACAGTCAAGCTTTCCCACACTGCACCATGAACAAAGGTAAAGTGGCCATATTTTGGGAGGGCACTAGGAAGTCTGGGATGTGTGTGGCTGGATTTGGGCCTGCATACTACAGTGTAGATGCTGGAGTCCCAGTTTGGGACTCGGGGTTCAACAATTCCTAACCTGGGGTTACAGAAATGTAGACGCTCAATCCTTAGGTTAACAAACCCAAAGACTGCTAACTCAGGTTCTACTAATCCTGGGTTTACATTGCAGTGTAGATATATTCTCAGAATACCTTTCCCAGACCTGAAGGAGAGTTCTGTGTAGCTTAAAAGCTTGTCTCTTTCACCAACAGAAATTAATCCAAGGAAAGATATTACCTCTCCGACCTTGTCTCTCTCAGCTCCAACATGGCAAACTACAATGTAAAATGTCAAAGTCAGACATTCACCCCCTATGCTAAACTAAATGGTAACATAACCCCAAATACACTGGCAAATACTATCTGTGAAAAGGGGGTAAGGGGCTGGTCACTCAGTAGCTACTTAGCACAGAGCATCATAACCATCTCAGCTCTCTAATGGAAAGAGTGGTGAAGATTGAGGAGCACAGTCAATGCTATTACAGAAAAAGCAGATCTGCTATAATGGCAGTAGTAGATAGTTCACTGCACCCCTGAAATTCAAAAGAACCCTCCCTTTAATAGATCTTTGTGAACAGTTCTACTCACTGCCTGAGCATGCCACCGCAGGAATCTTTGTCTCTAACAGCCTCTGTTGACCACCAGTTTGGTCCTACAGTGGACCATTTTGGTCCACAACTTGCCCTCTAAGTCACATTTAGTCCAAATATCTTCTGGAGTAACAGAAGGCCAGTTAGAAGTCCACACATCCCAACAAGAGATCCTTTCAACCCACTAGGGCTACTCCTAAATCCATCATCTGGGCTCAATCCTGAGCCCCACTCTGGACTCGATAGTTCTTGTGATGCAGTTTTTACATCCTTTTCCCAGCTAGTAGGAGAACCCCAATTTCTTCCCACTCCTCCACTGTGGTTTCCAGCCCAGTGACCTTTTGTTGAGCAGCTAGGTTTTCTCCTTTAGATCTGTTTCCCTGGGCCACTTCTTACCTCCACGTCCTAATAGCTTATGGACAATACAGCCTCTCCTCTAGCTCCAAAGCTTCTCCCAAGGTACACCCAGTTCTTTGTTCCTACCCTGGAACACCAACCCACAAGGCTGCCTCCCTGGACCTTTCTCCTTTTCCAGCTCCCACCACAAGGACTAGTTCTGTCTCCAGAGCCCTGCTCAGTCGGTCTTCACCAGGCCCTTCCCAGAGAGCAAGAACTCCCCTTTTTCCTGGACCTCCTCCTGTGTCTGTTCTCTCCCTTCTCTAGGTAGTCTCCCTGGCCCTTCCACAGCTGGGATCACTAATTGTAATGGAGTTTAGATCACTATCAGCTTGGGGTTGTTAACTGCTAAGTCATAGGCTAGATTGAACCCAGGTCACCTTAGAGGGCCGGCCAGCCTGAGACAGTAGAGCTTTTAAAAAAGTTTTGTAAGATAAGGAATCTTTGCATTATTATTACAATATATTACATTGCTAACATAGCGTAAAAGTTGCCAGCAATTATGGAACTCCATATATGTTCTTGTTAAATGTCAAAATCTGATGTGTTGCTTAGGAATTGATTTATTGGAAATAGACAAATCATCAAAAATGCATGGGTGATTTGCAAACAGTATTATTAATGCTATTATCATTAACCACCACAAAATAAATTAGACTATAAAGGATTTATTCAGCACTGCTTATCTGGGCAAAATTCTCACTGAAATCAGTGGGACTTCTAGTAAGGTGTTACTGAGTAGAGTTCTGGGCATTTATTTTGCTCTCTAATTCTGGATGCAAGCTTAACACTAAGTGGAAGCATATGGAATTGGTTGTCTTTGTCTCACTTTCAGCAAGGTGAATGCCCCAGCATCCTCACTTGAAACAGTCTGTTCCTGAGGAGGTACAAAAATAGCAGTCATTGCCTTTAAGGCAAAAGGCAGTATGGCAAGGAAGATCAGCCTTGTGTTATGGCACTAGCCTGGGATGCAGGAAATCTGGGTTCCATTCCCAGTTCTGTCACAGACTTTGTGTGTGTTGGCAAGTCATGTTGGCTGGGAATTTCAAAATACTTAAATCACTTGAAAGTCAATAGACCCTCTGTTCCTAAATCACTTAAGTGTTTTCAAAATCCCACCCTTAATCTCTCTGTGCCTTAGTTCCCTTTTCCTAAGAAGGGGATAATAATATTTTTTTTCTCCCATCCCTTATCCATCTAGATTGTGAACTCTTAGCGGCAAGGACTGTCTCACAGTACTCATGTACTATACCTGGCACTATGGGGCCCTGATCTCAGCTGGAGCCCATTGCATCTACTGTAATAATAATCAAAACCAAATTAAGGCTTGGATTTAGTAAAGTAAAATATCCCGTAAATATCTTTATAGGGGGACAGACTAGACCATCACAGGGGTCCCTTTGGGCCTTATAATCTATGAAAAAGATCTTTTCAGACTCTTTGGAGCATATGTAAAAGTTGTCACAAAATCATTGACAAAAATATGACTTTCTAGATGATTTTCAGATCATATGTCCAGTTGGTTCAGTGGATGTTCCCATTTTGGAATCTATTCTCTGATCAATGTATGTGCAGGGCATGCTCATATTAATGGTCTCAGTTGTTGAGTGAACTCCAAGGATATACTCCTGCTGTTCACGTTGGTTTGGTTCATCTCTTCTCCCTTTCCAGTCACTTTCCATGCACTTTTTCCTTTACTTGGATACAGTTAGTTCTATGCTGTTTACTCTGGCTTATGGTCTTTTGGATATGATCTTAAAAAGATCAGAGTTCTGTCTGCACTCTGTGGACATTAACTATCCCATGGCACTTTTTTATAATAGGGCGGTTACCCGGTGTTCTTGGCCAAACCATTTCCCATGCTTTTTCATTCTAGCGGACATTGTATGGAAACCTACAGTGAAGGGCAAGGAAACCTGAAGTCCCACTTAAGCCTTATTTTAAGGTTGTAAGTGGTGCATAGGCTTTGTGTTCTCTCTCTGCACAGGGGTGAATTGCTTCCCACATACAAAAGTTACATGTGCAGTTTGAATGAACAATTGCTCCTGCACTTTTCCTGTATCACCATTTTAAAATCAGGCCCATGAAAGCTCAATTGATCTTTTCCTTCTTTGGACTCTCCGAAAATTAGCTGAATATGAAAACCCAGGACAAGAGCCCTTGCAGGGTATTTCCCCATTCAGTTTTATACCAAGTATTGTAAGAGGCGTTGTTTTCCAGACAGGTCTTAGTTATGTATTTTCAATTAAGAAATGTTCTGCTTCCATTTACGATAAAGACGTAGGGACTGATTAATTTCTCCCATTGTTTTCCCACAGTGGGTTTGACTGATGTCTCCTTGATTCAGCACATCCTGCCGAGCCACCAGTGTCAGAGGGAGAAGCAGAACTCCCTGACAACACAGCAGCTATCACAGTTGCTGAAGGAGCTATTCCAGAATGCCAGATTAGATAAACCAGGCCAGGTAGATCCACAAGCCCCTGAGCTCACCCAGAACCTGCTAACTGCCATGTATGACAGGTGAGAGCAAGTGCACCAGTGACTTCATCATCACTATAGTAACACCTATTTCCATCCCCTCCTGCAAAATTTCACTAGTGAACACAAGACTTATCAGACAGTTTTGCCAAAATTCATTTGAACCCTACTCAGTCGTTCAGTTTGACCCTCTGCTAACACCTGCGTTACTATCCATCATTCTCCAGTTTAAAAAGTTGGTCATCCATTCATAAGCAGAATCAATCAGGAACAAAAGAAAAAAGTTAAGTTCATTCTTTAATTTATTCACAATGGATGGAATTTACCCCACACAAAGAGCCAGAACAAAACCTATGTACCACTTAAGCCCTCCAAAGCAGAACTTAAGTGATTCATTGTACTTTTACTATCCCCCTTGAATTTCCCATAATGAATAAGTTGATCTGCTGTTTGCAATTCCATGTGATGAACAGCTTACAGAAATCACTTGAAGGTTAAATATAAACTAGGGCATTTTGGATCAAAACGAGAAATATCAGGAGGATTTTCTAAGCTTCATACTCTAAGTACATACAACCCAAGGGAAATTGCATAGAAGAATCTCCATTACAGGACTGACTTGGTCCCTTTTTGAAAGCCATTTTCTGTCTTCCCAAGGCCGGGCATCATTGTCCTCTTGCTGGATATTTGATTTTGCCAGTAACTTTCTTCCCACGCATGCACTGTAGGAAAAGCTTCACGTGTCATTTTGTTTTCTTCCAGTGATCGTTTTACTTCCATCTATAGCTTTTTCTACTATCTGAAGCTAAAACATTTTTTCCTAAAAGGTTCTGGTATGTCCCTCTTGTGTATCCATGTGTTAGTTTATTTGTATGCCTGCTGAGAATATCACAAAGGTTTTTCTGTGGACAAGTAGGAGTTCACGAGTGGTTTCACTGGTATCTTTTCTGCACATTTCATCAGACAGAAGTGTCTGATGAACATTCTGTTTACATCTTCACCTTTTTCCCAGCTGATTGATCTTAGTTTGGTCTCAGTGCACTGCTGCTGACTCAGCCCACTAGTCCATTCAGTTTAAGTGAATTTCTGATCGTCTGTAGTTTCCTTTCCAGTAGTACAGCACAATTTTATTCTTCCCTTTAAACCTCTTGCCGCTGATGTTCTGAAGAGAATGGTAAGTTTCCAAGTCTAGAAACCCTTGTTTGACTGTTGAAACTCCCACCAAGGTATATATTACCGCTATATCTCAATCCTTCCCATAATAAAATAAGATTATGGATACTTCTGAAGATGATTTTGATGCACCATAGTAATTAAAATTCTTTAAAGTGCTACCCTACCCTGAAAAGTGACTCTGTTAAAATAGCATTGCAGTGTTCCACGTTTATGGTCTCTCAGATTCCAAATCAAATCTTCCCTGTTTTCAGGTTTAAAAAAATAAATTATTATTAACTGTCCACCTTGCAAACTGCAGTTGATCTGAAAGTTAAGCTGGGTCCTTTCTGGCCTGCACTTCAGCAGTTAGAGCTTAGGCCCTGATCCCGCCTATCCGTAAGCCTATCAAGAGTCCCAATGAAGTCGGTGGGGATCTGCTCAGTCACTGGGATCTGCCCACACAGAGCCCACTGCTGGACTGGGGACCAAGTTAATTCTTTTGATGATACACCTCTACCTCGATATAACATGAATTCGGATATAACGCGGTAAAGCAGTGCTCCGGGAGGGCGGGGCTGCACACTCTGGTGGATCAAAGCAAGTTCAATATAACGCGGTTTCACCTATAACGCGGTAAGATTTTTTGGCTCCCGAGGACAGCGTTATATCGAGGTAGAGGTGTACATAAGACATAGTAGAACCCAGCTTTCTCTCCCACAGCTGTACTGGCTCCACAGGAGTCAGAGATAGTAAAAACTTAGGGAGAGAGTTCTGATCTGCTTTATATCACTGAAGCAGGTCTGTTGAGTAAGAAAATGCCATTTTATAGGGTACCTTTCAGAGCAGAATCACATTTTAACACAGGGTTTCAGATGGGACATAATCTTGTTACAGTTTGTGATATCAGAGTGTAAAATCCAAGGCTAAAATCTACTTAGATTGTAATCTTTTTGTTTTGTGTTTCTACAGAGCCTGGCACAGTGGAGCTCTGGTCCATGACAGCGGCTCCTAAGCACTACCCAATACAAAATATATAATATGGTATATCAAAGCATGTACATATAAAAGGAGCTGGATTCTTATGAGGTTGTCTTCCAATATAACAATGGTTTTTGCACTAGTCGCTTTAGCTTTCACATTCCTAGCTTTATTTTTTATCTTATTCTAGGACTGGAACAGGTTTTATCAAAGCCAGATCAGCTGCAGCTGCCCTAATTGCTCTCTCAGGGGACAGTCTGCTTACTAAATACAAAGGTGAGAAACACAGACCTTTGCACACTACTTAAGGTTCTACATACTGAGTGCTGCCCAAATCTCCAGTCTATTTTATTCCTACACAAAAAGAAAATGGGGTCCAAGTGTGCACAAATGTAAGTACATGGGACCAAAATCTGTGGCTTTCTGGTAGGAAAAAGGTTGATGCGGAAGAGTAATATCCATCCATCAGTGGTTATTGTATAGTACCCTTTGTGTAGGCATCTCAGAACAAGTCACAGACAATAGGATGGTGGTAATAGCTTTCTTGATTTGGGTGTCTCATCAATACACCACTTTGCTGCCATGGCAGCTCTTGTTGGAAAGAAGTTGCATTGAGAATCTTCAGGCTCTGCCAGGATTGTAAAGCTGTCTTCTCTGGTCCTTTGCAGCTTTGTTTCAACTCTATGTTGACCCCAATGGGAGGGGAACCCTGATCACTCGGAGTGCCATGAGGAGCCTGCTGACAGACTTACATCAGGTGATGTCACTGCTACTCCACACATGGAATGGCTAAGTGTAGTAAAGTGGTTGTAAAAGGGCTAACTGGGTTACCCCAAATATTATGGGATGGAGCCTTGCTCCACCCTTGCCTTACTTCCTATTTTGTAAGGTGGGAGGCTTTCCCTCACTCTGTTGTGCTACAGGTGAATAAAGCAGCAAGTTCCCAGCCTGCAGCACTGTGAGTAGGGAGTTTGTTTTGTTGAACTGAGCAGTCCTTTTACAAAACTGAAGTCATTGTGGCTCCATGTAAGCACAGGGATCTGCCATACAGACCAGTTGTTGGATCAGGGCTTCAGTGTCAAATCCTGTTGTCTTCACTCAGTCAAAATTCCCATTCATATCAGTGCCTCTGCAGCTTGAGTTTTGGCTAACTTTATGGTAGCCAGATCCCATAAGTAGTTCCAAGAGCATGGAATTGCACCTATGCAGAATCCTGTTGTTGTCAAAAGGGGCTCCGGCTGCTTGCTGGGTCCAGGCCATAGCTACTTAGATTGTAAGCTCCTTGGGGGAAGGGAGGAGGTGGTTTTGGGACAAATTGATAAACTAAAACAGTAATAAGTCACCGGGACCAGATGGTATTCGCCCAAGAGTTCTGAAGGAACACAAATGTGAAATTGCAGAACTACTAACTGTAGTCTGTAACCTATCATTTAAATCAGCTTCTGTACCAAACGACTGGAGGATAGCTAATGTGACACCAATTTTTAAAAAGGGCTCCAGAGGTGATCCCGGCGATTACAGGCCAGTAAGCCTGACTTCAGTACCGGGCAAACTGGTTGAAACTATAGTAAAGAACAAAATTGTCAGACACATAGATGAACATAATTTGTTGGGGAAGAGATTTGTTGGGGATATAGTGTACTTAGATTTTCAGAAAGCCTTTGACAAGGTCCCTCACTAAAGGCTCTTACGCAAAGTAAGCTGTCATGGGATAAGAGGGAAGGTCCTCTCGTGGATCAGTAACTGGTTAAAAGATAGGAAACAAAGGGTAGGAATAAATGGTCAGTTTTCAAAATGGAGAGAGGTAAATAGTGGTGTCCCCCACGGGTCTGTACTGGGCCCAGTCCTATTCAGTATATTCATAAATGATCTGGAAAAAGAGGTAAACAATGAGGTGGCAAAATTTGTAGACGATACAAAATTGCTCAAGATAGTTGAGTCCCAGGCAGACTGCGAAGAGCTACAAAAGAATCTCTCAAAACTGGGTGACTGGGCAACAAAATGGCAGATGAAATTAAATGTTGATAAATGCAAAGTAATGAACATTGGAAAACATAATCCTAACTATACATATAAAATGATGGGGTCTAAATTAGCTGTTACCACTCAAGAAAGATCTTGGAGTCATTGTGGATAGGTCTCTGAAAACATCCACTTGATGTGCAGCAGCAGTCAAAAAAGCAAACATTGTTGGGAATCAGTAAGAAAGGGATAGATAATAAGACAGAAAATATCATATTGTCTCTATATAAATCCATGGTACGCCCACATCTTGAATACTGCATGCAGATGTGGTTGCCCCATCTCAAAAAAGATATATTGGAATTGGAAAAGGTTCAGAAAAGGGCAACAAAAATGATTAGAGGTATAGCTTCCGTATGAGGAGAGATTAATAAGACTGGGACTTCTCAGCTTGGAAAAGAGACGACTAAGGGGGGATATGATAGAGGTCTATAAAATCGTGACTGGTGTGGAGAAAGTAAATAAGGAAGTGTTATTTACTCCTTCTCATAACACAAGAACTAGGGATCACCCAATGAAATTAATAGGCAGCAGGTTTAAAACAAACAAAAGGAAGTATTTTTTCACACAATGCACAGTCAACCTGTGGAACTCCTTGCCAGAGGATATAGTGAAGGCCAAGACTATAACAGGGTTCAAAAAAGAACTAGATAAGTTCATGGAGAATAGGTCCATCAATAGCTATTAGCCAGTATGGCCATTCTTATGTTCAGGGACCTTCTTTCTGTTCTGTTTGTCCAGGGCCTAGCATAATGGGGTCTTGGTCCATGACTGGGGCTCCTATGGGGCTATGATAATACAAATAATAAACAGCAGCAGCAGACAGGCATTACTCATTGGCATGGCTCTGAGAATGGCCTTCAAGAAGCTCGCAGCCAGGACACGCTATGAGGTTTGGAGGTTAAGGTGGGAGTTCTCACTTCACTGTGTTTAGGAAAACATGGAATAAGTCTATGCTGGGGGGAAAAAAAAAGTCTGTCCCACTACTGGGTTCAGTGCTTTAGCCCGACAGCGCAATCTGTTGATTCTATATCTAATTACTGGGCCAGAGGCATCATTCTGACACATACTCAGGTTTGGAATTACACTGGTGTCATGTGTCTAAATTTAAACAATCTTTTCCCCCACCATAAGAAGTAAATGGCTTTTCCTTTGACACTTCACCATCTGTGCTCTGTCACTACATTGGTATAGCCTGGTGGTGATAGCTGTCTTATCATGGTGGTTCTGAACAGCTGTCTGTCTTCCTGATGTAGATCCCAGCCATTGTGGGGGAAAGCTGTGCTCCGTCTTGTGTGGAAATTGCTATTCGAAGCTGCTTCCATGGAGTGAGTAGAATTCAGATGACCTTGGGAAGGGACCATAAATGTTGCTGACTGACTGAAATTGCCAGTGTATCACATTAGATCAATTAAAGTTACCTCATTTTAAGGGACAAGCCTGCTTCCCAATTCCACATGGTAAACATCTGACACCAATAAAGAAGAATACTCAGTAAGGTACTAGCATGGACCCCTGCACTCATGTGGAGACCCTTTGAAGCCAGTGGTATTCTACATGGGTGGAGGAGTCTGTGCTAGCATATCCTGATCTAGGATCAGGGCTTATATTCCGAGGTGTGACAGAGGCAATAGTTCTATTTAAATAAGTGATTGAACCAGAGATTGATATTATTTTCCAGGTTCTGAACTCAGCAATCAGTGAAGAGAAATTCCTATCTTGGCTACGATCTGAACCTGGCCTTCTCCTGTGGCTTCCTACCTGTTATAGATTATCAGCCACTGAAATGGTAATGCATCACGTTAGATGTAGCATCTGTAAGAATTTCCCAATCACTGGACTAAGGTACAGCATACTTACTATAAAGTATTATTTGTAGCGTGTAGAGATCAGCCAAGATCAGGACCCCATTGTGCTAGGCATTTTACATGGACGTAGTGAGACACTTGCAGCCTCAAAGAGCTTACAGTATAATTAGACAAGACAGATGGGGAACTAGAGGCACAGAGAGGGAAAGTGACGTGCCTGAGATCACACAGCAGGCCAGTGGCAGAGCTGGGTATAGAACTCATGTTTCCTGAGCCCTGGGCCACTACCCTGACCATTATGCAATGCTGCCTTGTAGCAAAACTTAACAGCAACATCTACTTCCAGCAAATGCAAGAAACAAAACATCATACCCAGAGGTCTCACCATCTGTAACCCTCAGAACACTGCATACAACAGTTACCTCACCCACGTTGTCTCTGTAATATCCTGGGACTGATCCGACTACAACTACACTGCATACATTGTAGCCATGGTGTCTTTTTGTTATTCAATCTTGTTTTGCCTTCTCCGGTTGGTTAGCTACAATATCCATTACATCGGCAGTTTTCAAACTGTGGGTCAGGGCCCCAGAGTGGGTCGCAACCCCATTTTAATGCCAGGGCTTGCTTTAGACTTGCTGGGGCTCGGGGCCCAAGCCAAACCCTGAGGGATTCAGCCCTGGGTAGCAGGGATCAGGTTTCGGTCCCTCCTCCTGGGGTCGTGTAGTAATTTTTGTTGCCAGAAGGGGGTTGCAGTGCCATGAAGTTTGCGAACCTCTGCTTTACATCCATGCAACTAAAAAAATAACTCAGAGTATTAAAGGAATGTTACCAGGTAGCTAGGGCCCAAAATAAAAAGCAAATGAACAGCAAATATCAAAAGCTTAATATTAATATAAATGTTTTCATGAAACTAGATCATGATCTGGTTTTGAATATTCTCCGGCAGTGTTTGCCTAGATCTATTTTACAAAGCTCCTCTACAAAGACCAGGGCCGGCTCCAGGCACCAGCATTCCAAGCAGGTGCTTGGGGCAGCAATCTGCAAGGGGCGGCAGTCCGTGTGTTTTTGCCCCCAAGCAGCGCTCCGAATTGCCGTCGCGGACGGCGGGGGCAGTCCGTGCGCCGTTAGGGTGGCACGCGCATTTCCACGGCGGCGGCAATTCAGCGGCAGCTTCTATGTTCAGCTGTCCGCGGCGGCAATTTGGCGGCAGCTTCTGAAGACAGTAGAGCCGGCCCTGACAAAGACCCAACAAGCTCTGTGAGGGAACAAGGTTCTCAAGAGCTGTACAAGTATTCAAAGTCCAGTGAGGACTACACAGAGAGCAGTCAGTTCTCCATCCTCATCTAGCTGTAATCAAGGCCTCTAGTTTTGAGTTCAGTATCTCACACCTGGTTTAATAATAGTGGAACAGGGCTCAGGGCACTGCCTGGTTAAACTGTGTGAATAACTGCTTTTTCAGTTCAGTGTCTGAACTAAATCATTGGTGGGGAAAATTGTTTTGAGTTGACTCCATTCAAAAACAATTTTCAGCAAACCAAACCCAAAAAATTAGTTTTACATTTTGGGTTAAATGGGTTAAACGAAACATTTCCTTTAATTTTATGTGGGGTTTTTTTGGGGAGGGGGGTTCACCTTTTTTAAAATAAAATTGCCGTAAAATTTGAAACAAAGGCTTTTTAAATTGAAAAATCATAACATTTCAAAAATCTTGAAATAAATGTTTCAGATTCTGATTTTTTTAATAAAACAAATGGACCCTAATCTCAAAAAGTTCCAGTTGACTCAAGTCTGCATTTTTAATTGAAAAAAGTTTCAGCTGAAAAACTTCACCCTGCTCTATTGCCTGGTCTCCAGCAAACCAGGAGTTAACTGCAGCTTATCTTTCCCCACCTCTTGGACAGGTGCTATGGGAAGGGTGAAGGGAGGATGTCTGAGAGAAGGCAGGACTAGGCGAGATGACAGTAATGAACCCAGGACAGGGAGTTTTACTATTATACTTTTGTGGCAATGTTAACTTGCATTATTGACTTTTAAGTTTTTTCAAAGTCATAGGTCCCACTTTGCTCTGATGCCCCAGCATTCATCATGCTGGGATGTTACAGCCCACAATTAACTGTATATAGAGATAAACTGAAGCATGTGAAATACGAGGATACAGCAACAGTACCAAAAATGGCATCATTGGCAACTATTGCTCCACTATATGAAATTCAGCTAATAACTGATGCACTATAAAAATAAAGCTGTTCTAAGTATTAGAACATTGTCAGCTGATCAATTACTCGTTTTGATGATGAATTCCTAGGCTCTCCCCTAGCTGTGGGAACCATTACTACATTGATAGTATCATCAGAAAAGCTGGGTTTTTTAACCGATTTTTCACTGAAAAATGCCAAATTTGATGGCCAAGGTTGGTTTCAACAAAATGTCCAACTTCAAAAAGTTTTTGGAAAAGAAAACTGACATTTTCAAACCAGAAAGTTTCAGTTTTGAGTCAAAACAACTTTTTGTTTCAAAGTTTCAGTAAATTTAGTCTAAAAGGTCAAAAAAACCAAACTCCAAAATAAAAAAGGTCAAAAATAAAAAAAAAATATTTCAAAATGATCAAAATTAAATGTTTCACTTGACCCAAACCAAAATCTTTTTTAGATTTTCAGTTTGTGAAAATTCAAGTTTTTGACTATTGATCCTGATTTGGGACAGAAAAATTTTCAATATCTCAAATTTTCTTGGACCAGGAAAACTGTAGCTTGCCCACCTCTGTCTAGATCAAACAACATTCATGGGTGCTGATTTCCAAGATCCCAATTCACTTGTATGAAGTTGCCAGTCCTTGGAGGTTAATCTTATCCTTTCTGTTTTCCCTGACAGGTATCGCTGTCTGAAGTGCCTGAATTTTGATCTTTGCCAAGTCTGCTTCTTCACGGAGCGTCAGAGCAAACCACACAAGAGGTCACACCCTGTGATGGAGTACTGTGAGAAGGTACCATCCCATTTTACTGACGCATCTGCTTGCTTGGCCTATTGGTGTGGATAGGTAGGCTCTTGGTTATGATGATTAGAGCGAGCGAGCGTGCGTGTGATCACCCCCATAAAATATATCTGCACTAGTTGCTGAGCAATGTTAGGTGAGTGAAAGAAGAAAGTGGGGTTTTAAGTTTAGAATTTTCACTCTGCTTTGAGATAAAGACACATTCTAGTCACATGGGACACTGAGGAGTAAATCCTGCCCCCTCCTTTGTGTGTGGTATGTCAGGTCACTACCCCCAGACATCTGCCATCCCATTTTTGGACCTGTGGAAGGGGCCCTCCAGGGCACCAGAGCTGTGTGTGTGCAGACTGGCTGGGGAGGTGGTAGGAGGGAAGGGAGCTTGGCATATGGCTGGAGGAGACATGCATCATTCCCCTTCCCTTCCACCCCACCCTGTGTCCATTCAGGAGCTTATTCAGGGTAAAGCTGTGTGAACTCCTCAGTAAAGCTTCTTCTAGTTGGTTTATCAAGCTTTGCGAGGAGGCCCCAGGGTAGGGTGACCAGACAGCAAGTGTGAAAAATTGGGACGGTGGGGGGTGGGGGGTAATAGGAGCCTATATAAGAAAAAGACCCAAATATCAGGACTGTCCCTATAAAATCGGGACATCTGGTTACCCTACCCCAGGGGCAGTGTGCTTGAAAAGAGAATTCCTTTTTTTAATCATGGCTTCACCTAGCAGTGTGGAGGCACAGACACCAAGGAGATCAACCCTCAGTTACAGGAGGACTCCAGTCCTATAAACCACCACATCCAGAAGAAGACTATTAAATGGAATAGATTGTTGCAAGAGCACCTAGAAGTCACAATCAGGTGCTAGACACTGTGCAAACATACAGTAAATGAGAGTCTGTCCCACAGAGCTTATAGACTAAGAAAATAAATGGAGACATAACAGGTGAATCAGACAAACAAGCCAGTCCATGTGGGAGAGCAGTGAGGAAGAAACTCTGCAAGGAGAATCCCAGCGTTTTCATCTGCTTGCTGCAGGCTGATCCAAAGGGAAACCCCTGCACCAAACCCCTCCCTAAATCAATGGGGTCCCAGCAAGCCATGTGGAGTGGGCCGGCTTTATGACCCGCTGGGCCCGATTCCAATACCCGGCGGCAGTCCGGGACTTCAGTGGCACTTCGCGGTGGGGGCGGGGGGGGGGTCTGCTCTGGGTCTTCTGCGGCACTGAAGGACCCCCCGCCGCCAAAGACCCCCGGAGCGGGGCCCTCTTAGGCGCGGGGCCCGATTCCGGGGATTCGGGGGAAATCGGCTTAAAGCCAGCCCTGTGACTCCACCCCTAAGGATCAGCTTTCAGAATGAGGGGTTTAAGGTGTGTTGACATTAGAAAATGAACTGTGTTTGAAAGCAGTTGACTGACAAACACTTACTCTCTAAGCCAAACTGAGCACAGACTTTATCGTGCCCAACAGCTGATTCAGAAAGTAGTCAATAGCTCACATGAAAGTGGCAACTGAACATGATATAGCCCATCCTTTACATCAGTGGTTCTCCACCTGGGGGGCCCGTGAGCAGGTTTCAGGTGGTCCGCCAAGCAGGGCCAGTGTTAGACTCGCTGGGGCTCAGGGCAGAAAGCTGAAGCCCCACTGCATGGGGCTGAAGCCCAGGTCTCTGAGCCCTGCCACCTGGGGCTGAAGGCGCAGCCTGAGCAATTTAGCTTCGCAGGGGCCCTTGTGGCATGAGGCCCCAGGCAGTTGCCCTGCTTGCTATCCCCTAATGCAGGCCCAGGCTTTTCTATGCAGAAAACCAGTTGTTGTGGCACAGGTGGGCCGAGGAGTTTTTATAGCATGTTGCCGGGGGGGGGGGGGGGGGAGGAGAGAGGGACTCAAAGAAAAAGGTTGAGAACCCCTGCTTTACATTGTCTTTCTCTACGCCCCATGCCAATGTTTATAATGTCAATGCTGTTTTTCTTTACCACAGTGACACCTTGTGGTAGTTTATCATCAGTGTAAGAAATGAGTAGAAGGTACAGTGGTTGCATTATTTTTTCCTGTTTGCTCTTTCACAATTCCCCATGTAGATGCACAATGAGCATCAAGTGCTCCCAGCTAGGAAAGACAGCATTTTACACCCACTTTGCACAGTGGGAAGTAACTTGCCCCTTCGTTGTCTTTCAAGCACATTCTTTAAAACAACCTCAGGAGGGACAGTAGGTTCATCCCTATCTACAAAAACAAAATCATATTAAAGATGAGGGTTCTATTAAGTTCCAGACAAACTAGGGAAGAGCAACTAAAGTTAGCCAGCATCCACAAAATTCTGGAGTAACATTTGCTTTCTTGTGGGTGGAGGGGAGAAGATACAATCCCAGATAAAGCTGAGTGATGCTGTTGACTGACTGCTTGCTGCTTCAGAACAGTGCTTGTTTTAAATCCTCTCCTTTCTCTGTTGCATGTTGTTCCAGCAGATGTCAGCAAAGGAGAATGCAAAGATCTTTTTTCGCACTGTCAGAAACAACCTGCTTCAAGAGCGCTGCAGAAGAAAGGAGGCTCGGAGAAGGCAGACACTGGAAATGATGGAGGGAGGGAACTTCCCAGAACATGAGCAAGCACCGTGAGTGTCCATCCTAGTGTATTTATACCACCTAAGTGGTGAATTTGAAGAGACCAGCTACTTCCAAGCTGCAGCACATTCACCACCTGCATCTAACAGTGCTAAAATAGAAGCAATTTTGAACATTAGCTACTTGACTGTGCCCATACAGTAAATGACTTTGATTTGACAGATGAAATGTGGTCAGTGATCAGTTCATAAAACTGAAATTAACATTACAAAATGGAAGGGTTGAAACTACAGTAAAAGCAGTTTCTTTCCATGCTTTTTAAAAAATATCAGTCATCTGAATGATTATTTGCATGATATATTGAGACTGTGCCCACAAAGTAGCCATTACAGTCTATGGAGTCAGTGAAAGAAGCTTTTCCATGCTGTGACTTCATATTATGGCAGAATGTTTTGCAGATTCCTGCTCCTCTCACCCTAGAGAATGTGAAGGTAGTCGCAATGGCTCGCACACAAAGAACTATCAACAAAGCATTTTGTCAAATCTAACACTTCCATAAAAGAAATTTTAAAACATTCTATCAGGCTTTGGTCCTGTACAGTAACTGCAGAACTCAGCCTTGCTGACAAGTAGAAAGGAAGGCTGGTCTTGTGGTGATGGCCTTGGGTTGGGATTCAGAAGCTCTGGGTTTAGTTCCCAGCTCTGCTACTGATGGGACACCTTGGGCAAGTCACTTACTTTCTCTGAACCTCAGTTTCCCATCTGAAGGTGGGGACAACAAGGTTTCCTTTGTCTATTTAGAATGTAAACGCTTTAGGACAGGCGCCACGTTTTTCTAGGTATTTGTACAGACCTAACAGAATAGGGCCCTGATCTCAGGTGGATTCACTAGGTATTACCATAATACAAATAAGCAAGCAGTTTTGGATGAGTCAGTTATTCTATAACACATACTGTCCTTTAGGGGGTGTCATGGGTGTTGTAGTCCATCAACTCTTTAGGATGCTTGGCAGCAGAGTAGGTGAACAATGAATTTGAAGGCATGTGACTTCTTACACCAACCTTCTACAGGTGTTTGAATATTATGGTGCTGGGGGCCATACTAGTAACTATTCTAAATAAAACAACAAAGATGGAATTAGAATTATGAGCACCATTCACAAACAAGCACACATTTATTTTGTTTTCTCTTCTTAACGTCAGCTCTTTGTGCCATGTTTTGTCACACCTAATCTCAGGCCGAGCTTCACAATACTTACTACCAGACAGTGCCTCCCACTGTGGATAACCCACTGATGTCAATGGGACTGCTCTGTGCCCTTTAGACTCAGGTAACTGACTTAAATCTGTTACCTCCATTCCTGAATGATCCATGGCCCTTTACGTCATCCAGGTGTGAGAAAAGGCTCCTCTTAGGCGCCTCGGAGTTCACGGCAATACTCTAGGTCTGAGAGTTGTTTTGGCATCTTGTTATGCTTGTCCTTCATTTGACCCATTCTTGTACTTTGCCTATGGAGGACATGAATGAGACTGAAGAGGTCTCTTAACCATGTGCTGGTCCTTGGCACAAGTTCTGAGTATTTCTCTTGCCTAATTGGTCTGTTCAGTTTGTAGACTTAAATATCTGCCAAACAGGGCTTAAGTAAAATTAAGTGATGGCATTCACCCTTTTGAACAGGAAAGAAACGGAAGATATATTTACTAAACTTTACAGTGCAAAAACACTGGGTAGCGTTATTGCTATTAGAAACCAATTTTAAATACATTCAGACTAATCAAGAACCATAGCTACAGTATAAATAGTTTGATGGAATATAAACAGTGTCAACAAGCTATTTGATCACTGAGATGTTGCTTAAGTGTTTGTGCCTTAGCATGGAATGTGATTGAATGCAAGTTGCCCATTAATTCTTTCATGACTGATATTTCCTTACTTTCAGTTAGCAAAAGCAGCTCCCTTCTTTACATGAACTTTACTGTAATCTTTCTCTGAGTCCACAAGGTCATTTGATAACTTGATGGGTTTTTGCTTGCATCACATTTGGGCAGGATGAGCCATCAGTGAGAGCAGAATTTTGAGTTGCTATTCCAGGTGTCATTAAAAGGCTCATTTGGTACTTCAGCCTAGCACAGATTGGGCCGCAGGATTTCTGGCTTTCTAAAACTTTCCTTAGTTGAATTGCCTAGTTTAGTTGGCCCTCTACTGCCAGTGGCTAAGAAACAGGGGAAGTTGAAAAGAGAGGGCAGCTGTACCGTTGCTAAATGAAGGGGAACTAGAATTCTGTGCTAGGGACTTTATGGTCTCCATTCAATAAACAAAATGGCATCCACTATATGTTATCCATTTTTCCAGCCAAATATAGTGCTAGCTAACAGTGGTCATAACTAACCCATAATTCTTACTCAGGCATGACAGTTATTACTCTGTTGAAAACAGAAGTTTTATTTATGGTGATTCTAGATTCCAGGGAAATGAACCTAAGGGTTCTCCTGTTGAGCTTCTCATTTCATCCTCTCTGTTTTTGCTTTCTTTCCTGGTGTACAGGCCCTCTACAGAACTCAGCACCTCCACACAGCCTGCCCATCATTACCGATCCTCCCCAGCATACAGACTGGCCCCAGAGTTATCCAAGCACTTAGCTGAAAAGGGGTCTGCAGTACAGCAGATTGAGAATGACAACAGGGCACCAGCACAAGACAAGACATCAGCTCAGGTGAGCAAAAACAAGATATAGCCACACCGAACAAATCAGGATGAATATTGAAGCGGTGCAGGGAGACCCAGACCAATTCTCGATCAGCTTTCAGACTGCCTATTAAATACTGATCCTAAGATGTTCCCTTGGTTAACTTCAACCCTGTTAATTTCTCATGTTGGAGGGAGGGAAGTGGGCAGAAGAAAGTAGAGGGAAACAAATCAAGAACCTGGAAACTTGGTAGAGTCATCCCTTGAAGAACTTGGCCACATTTCAGTATTGGTGACTGCAGAAGAGTTGACTCACCATTGGCAGATCCCCTGATGGCAGAGCTTGGGATAGCAGCTCTTTCTTGCTTAACGCTGTCAACAGTTTCTCCGGCCCTGCAATGATCTGTCTTGTCTTGCAACTCAGCCCTGCGGCCCCATTACATTTTAGTTCCCCCCTTTTGAGACAACAGAGAGTCTAACAAATAACAGTCCCAATGTCCTTACAAAAGGTCTTCACACTCCTTCTCTCAGGGCTTCCAGTCATCCTTATTCCCCTCTCAGGGGGCTTCATGCCACCTTTCTAGTAGCTGGTAAGGAAACCCAGGTCCTCCCACCCCACTAGGGTCCAGAGCAGGTATCATGTAACAAGCAGCAGTAGTCTGCTCTGTGAGACTCCTTGCCGCTACATCCCTGGACCTCTTCCTACTAACTACAACCATTATGTTAGGGCTTCTGCAGTGATCTACTCTCCAGGCCCTATTCAGCTCCTCCAGCCTCTCTCTACTTCTTATGGACTCTGCCACAGGACCCACTTGTTCTCTGTAGTCTCTGCAGCTGTATCCCCTCAAACTTCAGTCCAAATACCCCTGAGGCCCTAGCTTCTCTTTGCCTTTAGTTCAGATAAACTTTCTAGCTCTCTCTCACTTAGGTCTCCTATCTGCCTTCCTATTGCTCTATGCGCCTTAGTCCTTCCTTTATGAAGGCCCAGCTCCTCCCAGCTGGGTATGATCATCAGTTATGCCTGACACCCAGAGGCTTAATTGGGCTCAGGCTCCATTGACTCCTGGTTAACAAGTCTGGGGTATCTACACCCAATCATAGTGACTAGGCCCAGATTCATAAAGGGAGTTACATGCCTAAAGCCCAGATTTAGGTACCTAAGTCCCAGCTTTTAGTCATCACTGCAATTCACAAGACCCCCACTGACCCTGTAGGCACCTACACTTATTTAGCACTAAAATTTTCAAGAGAAAAATTTCCTTAGGTACCTAAGTTTCTGCCTCTGGGCATGTGTACTGTTGCGCCACGCTAGGGACCTGAACACTTATCTTCAAGAACCAGGGGAATATAGACATTCCTCTGCTTAAATCACCTGCAGAGCCCTATCCAGTCAGCCTACTCAGAGCACACCTTCCAGATTGGGTCCCACAGGCAAGCTCACACAAAATGGCTGGGGTGAGAAGGAGGAGGAGGAGGATCTGCTCCCTCATAACTTTTAGCCTAGTGGTGATGTGGGAACTTCAGGTGTCCCAAGCTGGGCTCTAGCCCCCTGCACCTTTACAACAGGGATGTCCCAAGGCAGTGCTTCTTTCCAGCTTATAAAGACCCTACATAACTTTTAGCTGAGTGGTTGGGGCCATCACCTGGGATGTAGGAGTCCAGGGTCCAGTCCCCCTACTCCAATTACTTTTTATTTATACACAGTGGAACAGCTGAGATTGAGGGAGCCCCATGTCAGAATATCCTATTGCCCAATGATTAAGGTGCTCACCTGGGAGGTAGCAGATTCCCAGTCAAGTCCCTTCTCTTCATCAGGTGGAGGGGGCAGTTGAACTAGGGGTCTCTGACATCCCAGCTGAGTACCCTGCTCTCCCCAGCAATTAGCAAAAACAACTTTGGGCCCCTAACTCCAGAAAAGGGTTCACAGCTGAGAATCGCTAGCAGAGATAGGTGCTAGCACATACCCCCCTGGTCAGCATCTCCCATTGGCTAGCTTAGGCAGCTCCCCAGTTAGTTGCTGGCTTTGTGAATCACAGTCTAGCTCCGGTCATTGTGTAGGGAGCTTAGCCCACAACTCACGATTTGTGGATCACAGTGTTGTTCCTGTGATTTGTTATGCGCCTAAAAGTAAGGCATTGTAACACTGAGCACCACAACTCCTATGTCCCTTTGTGAATCCAGACCTCACTGCCTGAATGTGGTAGCGCACACAGTTATTTGCACTGCAGGGTTATTTGTTCTGTTATTATTTTTTATTTGCATTACAGTAGCACATTAGAGGCTCCAGCTGAGATTGTGGTCAAAATACCATCACCCCTCCCTTCTGAAAGCAATAGTTCAAGGAAAGACATCAAAGGCCTGATTCTCAATTAGGCTTGGGCCATTCTCTGCCATTGTGACAGCATAAAGGCAGCAGAAATGGTCCCCCTGAAGATATGCCCAGAGTAGTGATTCTCTCCAGCCAATGTAGAATTGGCATAAAGGCTCTAAACCAACCCTGCTCCCTGCCCCTGCACAGCAGCCATGTTAGGGGCATGCAGGGAGAGAGTGGAGGGTGTAGGTGAATGCACTGCACAACAGTATTTCTTTATTTTCCAGGGGCCATGGGGAGCAGAGTGTAAGTTACAATAGCCTCAGGTTAGGCAGCCCCTGCATAGCCCTAAACTCTGGGGAGCACAAAAGGTGTCTCAAGACCAATTTTGCCTCCCCACCCCTCTGTCCCTTCCCCAGCTTCAGAATGGAGTAACTGAGAATCAGTCCCTCTATATCAGCTCATCCATTTTGCTATCACATCTGTGCTCTGCCTCTAAAGACCTCTCTTCAGGAGCTGTACTTCCATGGAGAACATGAGACAGTGTCAGCCAGCATGTATCAGCAGTAGCAGCTGTGAGCATCTGCAGCTGTTCAAGTCAAGAGCACTTCACCTCATTGCCAGGCATGCACTCATTTCAGAAGACAGGTAGACAGGACTGCCACCTTTGGGTTATATATGGAGATATACCCATCTCATAGAACTGGAAGGGACCCTGAAACAGGGCCGGCTCCAGGGTTTTTGCCACCCCAAGCAGCAAAGAAAAAAAAAAAAAAAAAGCTGTGATTGCAATCTGTGGCACTACTGCCACTGCTTCATTATTCAGTGGCAGGTCCTTTACTCCTAGAGGGAGTGAGGGACCTGCTGCTGAAGAGCCAGATGTGCTGCCCCTCTCTGTTGGCCGCCCCAAGCACCTGCTTGCTGAGCTGGTGTCTGGAGCTGCCCCTGCCCTGAAAGGTCATTGAGTCCAGCCCCCTGCCTTCACTCGCAGGACCAAGTACTGATTTTGCCCCCCATCCCTAAGTGGCCTCCTCAAGGATTGAACTCACAACCCTGGGTTTAGTAGGCCAATGCTCAAACCACTGAGCTACCCCCTGTTCCTGCAGTGTATTCGTTTTCCATCTGGTGAGGTAACCTGGGGTCTTGTCATGCTGGCTGTTGACTTGTTTAGTTTCTCCATGGGCTGAGAATTCTTTCTGAGGAGCTTTATCCTCCTTTCGTGTTCTACACTGACATCATGCAGGTTTTTCAGTGTTGCTTTAAAAGACACAGATTGGAAGTCCTAGAGTCCTGTTTTGTCAGAAGGTAGATATAGGATGTACCAGAACTGTACCAGACATGCTCTAAATGAAGATGCTTAGGAGTTCCTGAGGATCTGCTTCCAGGCACAGTGGGAAAGTATGACCCATAGAGAAGTATCCAGACTGTTAGAAATGTGCTAATACCTCAAGTTAATGGCAGTCAATTAACTCAAGGCAAAAACTATAATGTAGACATATCCTAAATGTGATATTACTGCTTATAGCAAGGTTTACACAGCAAATATGATTACAAGCAGCACACTGGTAAAATTCAAAACAGAATCTTCTCTCTTTCTTCCATAGGCAATAGCCTCTGTTAAGGCAGAATTGTTAAAAGTTCGTGAATCCATCAAAGCCCTTCACAGTGAGAAGAGGTGGGTAGGTGTGTTAACACCAAAGCTGAAGCCTAATGGAGATAAATGTTTTAATATTAAAACCAGACAACTTGAATAAACATTACTACTTCTTTCCTTCCAGTCCCAACCCTTCATTTCCAACGCTAAACCAGACCAAAGCAAGAGAAAGTTTTTTATCCTTGTGCACAGTGTGTGTGTGTGTCCATCAGATTTTTTCTAGCTGTCAAATGCTGGGATACAGGTCTCATGTGCATTGTTCAATAAGACAGCTTGCAAGTGTTAAGAGATTTTAATTCTGCCGTGTGGGCATCAATTTAATGATCCAAATTTTCTGCTGGTGTCAATTGGCATGGTTCCATTTAAGTCAAAGAGACTGTGCCAGTTTACACCAGGGAAGAGTTTGGCCTTACACATGGGTCAGTAATATATACACAATATATACCATTAAGTGCAGTATATATTAATTGTGGCCTCTTATTCTCTTTTCATGTTCTCAAGAGCCATGCCAGAGAACCTTATTAATGTGTTCTCACTTATTAATTTCCCTTTAAATATTGTTACAATAATTAAGCTGTTTGTATTGGCTCCTTATGAACACGAGCAAGATAGTCCAGCTCCTATCATCCCTGCAAAAGAACAAAAAAAAAAATACAAATAGCAATTTTCCAAGTCCTTCTTTAGATTACTATAATATTATTTAATTTACTACTAATACAAGCAAAAATCTTCTGCCTTTTCCAGAACACAAGTTGGAAATAACCCCTAGAATGCAGATTTGAATCTGCACCCATGTTGTTCAGCAGAACAGTTTGAATATACCCATGGTAAGAAAAGCTTCACAGCATCAACCAACAGAAATTTCTTTAGAAAAATTAACAGTTTGATTGTAAATTGGATTTCTATGACAGGTCCTACTCCTAGTGTGGCATCAATATTGTGGGGGACTCATGGCCATATGAAAACCCAGTGCAAGTGATTATTAGCCAGTCTTGGGTTTGCTAAAATACTGGTTAGAAAATGAACGCTGCTGTATAAAAATTAGACATTTTGGATGGGATTTTTAAAAGTGCTCTTGGATGGCCTAACTGCTCCCACTGAAGTCAATGGGAGTTTTATCCTTTACTTTACTGGGAATAGAATTAGGTCAACACAGCACCCTTTTGAGTCTCACCCTGTCTATAAATGTTAATATTCAGTCTAGAAGTTGTGATGTCCTGTCCCTTTAAATGTTTGAGCACTCCCCCGCACCCTGTGCAAAGCCTTTTTGGTGTTAGTTTCAGGTTTGCAACCAGAACAATAACAATTTCCACAGCAGCTAACTCTGCTTCAATAAGCTCCTCTGTGTCTGGCTCTTCTTCTCTGCTAGGTCCAGCTAGAGCAGAAATAAAGTACAATTTTAAAAAAAAGAGGAGGATAAGTAACCCCTGGAATATATTTATTTAAGGACGTGGTAGATTCTCCATCACTTGAAGTCTTTAAATCAAGATTGGATGTCATTGGAAAATATATGCTTTAGCTCAAGCAGAAGTTATGGGCTTGATGCTGAAATTATTGGTTGACGTTCTATGGCCTGTGGTTCATTGTGGGAAAACTTTACTGCCTGCCCTGCACATTACAGGAAGTTTGAACAGCCCACCAACACAGCTTGCCAAGCAGTCATTTTGGTCTGTGCAATCCCAGCTACCGGAGCCAGTAACATGGAGAAGGCTCTGTTTGATGAACTTCTCTTGCTTGTTTCACTCTTGCATCAAGAAACTGGCAGAGTGTCCGCAAGGCACTGGTGGACATTTCAGTGGCATTTTCTGTCCCACCAAAGGTACCTGACAGATTTCCTGATGGATTGGCAGGAGGAGTACCCTGGCATTGCAGACTCGCATTGGCAGAGGCTGCTCAGTATAATTGGCAAAGCCACTGATGTCCCCTACATAGACCATCGCTTCTGGTGCAGGACCACAATCACAGACTGGTGGAACCACATCGTCATGCAGAACTAGGATGACCAGCAGTGGGTCTAGACCTGTCGCATGAAGAAAGCCACATTTCTGGAACTTTTTGAGTAGCTTGCCCCCACCCTCCACTGTAAAGAGACAACTGAGGTAACCCTTGCCGGCCCAGAAGCAGGTTGCTATAACCGTCTGGAAGCTGGATACCCCAGACTGCTACAGGTCCATTGCCAACCAGTTTGGGGTTGGAAAGTCAACAGTTGGTAACATGATGGCAGAGCTAATTGAGGCAGTCAGGCATGTGGTTTGCCCCAAGGTGGCAGGCATTAAAGATATTCTTGAGGTAACTGCTGACTTTGAGAGAATGGGGTTTCCTATCAGTGCTGGGGCCATGGATGAGACTCATGTGCCCATAGTTTGCCCTCCTCAAGGAGCACGAGTACGTAAACCACAAAGGATACTACTCTACTGTTATGCAGACACTAATGGACCACAGAGGCAGATTTATGAACAAAATCATCATGGACTGTACTGGAAAAGAGCATGGTGCCAGTTTTTCCCCGCTCAGGAGTCTACATTCATGGACAGGCTGGGACATTATTCCCACAAATGACATTGACATAAACAGTATTACTGTTATTCTGGGGGACTCCACATACCCCCTTTTGCCATGGCTTATGAAACCATACCATGAATTCAGAGGCCCTGGCAAAAGAAGGTTAAATTACACTCTCAACAGGTGTAGAATGGTTGTTGAATGTACTTTTTGGCAGATTCAAATCATATTGGAGGTGTCTACATACCCATTTGGATGCCAGTGTCAGCAATATTGTCCGCATTACTGTGGCTTGCTGTGCTCTTCATAACTTTTGTGAAGCCAGAGGTGAGCCATTTCCCCGAGAATGGACCTATGACAGTGAGGGGATGCTGGACTGGTACCCTCAGCCAGAAAGTGCAGCTACCCCTACGGGAGCTGGTTGCACCTGGGCACCAGAAGTGAGGGATGCTTTGTGCTCTCACATTATGGACTTGCCTGGCCCAATGGAAGAGGGGGAATAGTACCTGTAGGAATGTGCTTGTGGGGGAAAAGTGGCTCATTATTTTTGAGGGGAGCAGAGAGCAGTGCTTGGGAGGAGTGTGGGATTGATTGCCATGCACTGTAAGTCTGAATGACATGAAGAATAATGAATTGGGGGTGGCAGAATGGGTGCACAGATGGAATTTATTGAAATGTAAATTGCCATACCTAGCTAAATCGAGGAATGCTATTTACTTACTAATGTTTAATTGCTCCTGAATATGTTTTTAGCTTTATTAGCCCAAATCATGATTGCACGAAGTGATGCATTGATAGCAATAAACTTTCTTGAAAACATAATATGTTTTGTTTGTAAACATGTCTTAAAATAGCAAAACACTCACACACAGTTGGGCAGACCAGCTGCCTTAACAAAACCATACACAAATGCACAAAAAAAGGGCAGGAAATATTTAATACCTGACACCATCCCCATGCTGCTACATGTCCTCTGACCCCATGTTCTCCTTTCCCTTTACACATTTTCCCTTCACTTGGCAGAGGGGTAGGCAGGTGGAGGTTTCCACTAGAGAAGAGTTGAAGAAGGAAGGCTGCATGGAGTTTAGTTGTCCTGCCCCACTGCTTTTGAGTCCTGAATGCATCGACCACCCCGATATGGGGTTGTCCAAGCTACTGCAGTACTGAGGTATGTTGCAGGGTGATCCTGCCATGGTGTGAGGGAGGCAGCAGGAGATGGTACTCTGGCAGCCATTATGGACAGGAGTCGCTGAAACAGTTCTCTGTTGAGCTCTGTCTCCCTCCCTAAGCCGCCATTCCTGTTCCAGGAACTGCTTTCCAAGTGCCAGCCCCATTGCTGAAACCCTGTTCTCTACCTGGGTGGTGTACCCCAGCCTTTCCTCTTGCCTGTCAGTATGCTGTTGTTCCAGACTTTCATCCCTCTTCTGGTACCGGACCCGCTGGTCTGCCCTCTTCAGATCATCGACCATAACTTTGTCATGGAAACTCTTCCTTTTGGAATGGTCCGTGAAGGTACCTTGGGCCAGGAATCGAGTTCCTGAAGAACAGCAGGCAGTAGAGGTTGAGGGTCCTGAAATAGGACAAGAAAAAAGGATTATTGTCTAAAGTAGATCAGTAGCACAGAATTAATTATGGTGGAATCTCAAGAACATAAAATGTAACATTTCTAAAGTGAACCAGTATTGTGAAGGGGCTGCTTCAATCCTCATGCTGTCTCTGAACACAGCCTTGTTAGTCACCGTTACAGAAGTGTGGAGACAATGGTAAGTTTAAAATTACAATCTTTTTTCTGTTTCATAAAAATTTCATACCTAATTGTCATGCGGGGGAGGAGAAGTGTGTATAATGCCCTTGCTGCAAAAGGCTTTTTCTGTCATTTCAGGTCTTTCATATTTTGGAAGACGACATAAGTGTTCTTGTGGTGCCCTATTGGCAGATGGACATGTTGTTATTCCAAGCTGCTGGAGAGAAACATGCAGTGTGTGCAGCTGAAGTATTCAAACATATAGAGACCAAACAGCATATCTGAAAGTTGGGTGGACTAGTCAGCTAAACAGGGGGGTCTGGAAAATATGCCCTTCCCCGCAATGTGACCATCTATGTGGAGCTCCTGCTTCAGGAAAAGCATGCAGCTATCAGCAGCCAGGATTGGGCCAGAATCCATGAAGGAATTAATCTTATGAGCTGACACAGCATCTTTGGCTTACCCTGTTACTGCCACATGCAACTACGCTAAAATCTGCAGCTTTTCTCAACCCTGCACGTGGCACAGTTCTGGGGAAAAACTGACGCCCCACTCGTACTTCGGAGAAATGAATTTGTGACCCGCAGACTGCATGGATTACCTCTAACAGAAATGGACTAGATTTGGAAATAGAAGACTTTTTCCCAAACACACACAGTCAGTTCGCTGTTTACAGGCAGCTGCATAGACCCAGGAGGAGTGATTACAGAGTGGCATATTTCTTATTGCTGAAAGGAAATCATGAATGACCCTAGCAAACATCTGTGACTTAACAGTTACACTAACCTTTACAGCTGTTTATGAATCTTTGAAATTTCAAGTTGCCATTTTGAACTAAACAGGTGGGGGAAGGGAAGGCGAACAAAATGGTGCTGTGCTACAATCCACCATTATTGGCCACATGCTGATAGCTGGGACTTATTTTTACATTGCTTCTTAGAGCAGAAATCCCTCCCATTACTGTAATAATAAACTTTAAATTTTAATCATACACTTACCGGGCTCTGGGGCCACTTCAGACTCCACCGTGTTTGCTGCAGACTTGGCAGTGGGCTGTTCCTCGGGCAAGGGGATCAAACAGCTCTTCCAAGTAGGGACCAAGAACTCACCGTTGATCCTGATCCATGGCCTGCTCCGGAACTGATTTAATTAAGAGAGTCACTTCATGCTCCTCACTTGGAGCCTGCTGCTGACGGCCTTCAGTCCTCAGGGTGGATTCAGGGGCCAACATAGAATCATAGAAGATTAGGGTTGGAAGAGACCTCAGGAGGTCATCTAGTCCCACCCCCTGCTCAAAGCAGGAGCAAAACCAACTAAATCATCCCAGCCAGGGCTTTGTCAAGCCTGACCTTAAAAACCTCTAAGAATGGAGATACCACCACCTCCCTAGGTAACCCATTCCAGTGCTTCACCACCCTCCTAGTGAAATAGTTTTTCCTAATATCCAACCTAGACCTCCCCCACTGCAACTTGAGACCATTGCTCCTTGTTCTGTCATCTGCCACCACTGAGAACAGCCTAGCTCCATCCTCTTTGGAACCACCCTTCAGGTAGTTGAAGGCTGCTATCAAATCCCCTCTCACTCTTCTTTTCTGAAGACTAAATAAGCCGAGTTCCCTCAGCCTCTCCTCATAAGTCATGTGCCCCAGCCCCCTAATCATTTCTGTTGCCCTCACTGGACTCTCTCCAATTTGTCCACATCCTTTCTGTAGTGGGGGGGCCAAAACTGGATGCAATATTCCAGATGTGGCCTCACCAGTGCCAAATAGAGGGGAATAATCACTTCCCTCGATCTGCTGCCAATGCTCCTACTAATGCAGCCCAATATGCCGTTAGCCTTCTTGGCAACAAGGGCACACTGCTGACTCATATAAAGCTTCTCATCCACTGTAATCTCCAGGTCCTTTTCTGCAGAACTGCTGCTTAGTCAGTCAGTCCCCAGTCTGTAGCAGTGCATGGGATTCTTCCATCCTAAGTGCAAGACTCTGCACTTGTCATTGTTGAACCTCATCAGATTTCTTTTGGCCCAATCCTCCAATTTGTCTAGGTCACTCTGGACCTTATCCCTAACCTCTAGCGTATCTACCTCTCCGCCCAGCTTAGTGTCATCTGTGAACTTGCTGAGGGTGCAATCCAGCCCATCATCCAGATAATTAATGAAGATGTTGAACAAAACCAGCCCCAGGACCAACCCCTGGGGCACTCTGCTTAATACCGGCTACCGACTAGACATCGAGCCGTTGATCGCTACCCATTGAGCCCGACGATCTAGCCAACTTTCTATCCACCTTAAAGACCATTCATCCAATCCATACTTTTTTAACTTGCTGGCAAGAATACTGTGGGAGACCGTATCAAAAGCTTTCCTAAAGTCAAGGTATATCACGCCCACCACTTTCCCCATATCCACAGAACCAGTTATCTCATCATAGAAGGCAATCAGGTTGGTCAGGCATGACTTGCCCTTGATGAATCCATGTTGACTGTTCCTGATCACCTTCCTCTCCTCCATGTGCTTCAAAATGGATTCCTTGAGGACATGCCCCATGATTTTTCTGGGGACTGAGGTGAAGCTGACCAGTCTGTAGTTCCCCGGATTCTCCTTCTTCCCTTTTTTAAAGGGCAACATCATGACAGACCAGGTCATGATGAAGCACAGTTGGCTCCGTGCTGGACGCAGTGCCCAGAACCCGGTCAAAGTCATCATAAAATGGGCATGTCATTAGCAAGTTGCCTGAGGTGCGGTTCTTGTTCCTGGTCTTCCTGTATTCACTCTTTAGCCTCTTAATATGATCACTTGTCCAGAAAATCTGTAGAGCTGCCAGCTTTTTATCTATTTGCTGGTATGCGTAATCATTCCTGGTGTTTTACTTGCCTCGCATCAGAGATTCACCAACATTTGGAGCCATGAAGCAGCTCACTTTGCAAAAGCCTTGATTGTTTCGCTCTCCATTGCAAACCCAGAGGCTCTCTGATAGTGTGCTTGCAGATCGGTGATCAGAAGAGAATGGGTTAATGCTGGCATGAGCTGCTGCCATTTGCCAAAGTGGGGGTTGCCTTCTGTTTTCAATAGAGTGGATTGGAGATTGTTGGGATAGAGAGGACTAAGGAAGTTGTCCCATGGAATTGTAGGGTACTTCTGGCAGACTCCTGGGACATGTATCAAGTGGACTGCATCTGCACTGCAAAGTAATAGGGGTGAAACCCTGGGTCCCAGCTTGACTTGTGCTTGGACCCTGCAGGGTCCTGGGACTGAGTCCTGGGTTAGAGCAATTGCAGTGTAGATGCAAAAGGTGTTAGGGTTGAGCCCAAGCTCAAGCACAGGCTTACACTGCAGTGTAGACATACCCATAGGGGCCAGTCCTGTGAGATGCTGAACATCTTCAACTCCCACTGAAGTTAATGGTAGCTGAGATGGTGCATGTGAAGCCTGCTCCTTCAGAAATGTACTCTGTCCTGACTCAAGACTAGGGTTGCCAATCCTCCAGGATTGTCCTGGAGTCTCCAGGAATTAAAGATGAATCTTTAAAGATTATGTCATGTGATGAAACCTCCAAGAATGCATCCAACCAAAGTTGGCAACCCTGCTCAAGACCCGACCCTGTAAACAGGAAAATGAGTAACTTTGCTCACGGGAGTAGTCCCCTTCATTCCTAGTTAGTGGAAATACACCTCTACCCCGATATAACGCGACCCGATATAACACAAATAACGTGGTAAAGCAGTGCTCCGGGGGGGGAGGGGCTGCGCACTCCGGCAGATCAAAGCAAGTCCAATATAACGCGGTTTCACCTGTAACGCGGTAAGATTTTTTGGCTCCCGAGGACAGCGTTATATCGAGGTAGAGGTGTACTTGCACAGGTTAAGTTACTCAGGTGCATGTTTGCTGACAGAAATGGACACAGAAATAGCTAAAGATTCTCAGAACTGCACAGGACAGGGCTATTAAATGCTGAAATATAAGGACTATTAAAAGGACTAGTAGAGCTGGTCAAGAATTTTCCAATGAAACATTTTTCATCAGGAAATGTTGATCTGTTCATTTTCTGATTCAAAATGACTTTTTGCTTAGAAATTTTAATTTGTACTAATATAATAATATAAGTTTTAAAAAAATTTAAAAGGTCGGTATCAAAATGAGATGTTTCAATTGATCTGAACCGAAAAAGTTTTCAGCTCATTGGTTCACAAAAAAAATTTGAGATTGACTTTTTGTCCCATCTCAGGGTGGGAAAAAATTTCAAAAATCTGAAAAACTCTCGCAGGACAGGAAAACCTTTTCTAAACCCAGATCTAAATACTAGTGTTAACTTTGCGTGTCCAGGCTTTTTACAAGCCTTCTGGGCCAAGTCTTGCTCAGCTGATGTGTATAATCTCATTGAAGGGGTCAGTGGGGCTACTCGCATGAGGAAAGTGAGCAGATGAGTTCTGTCTTTACCCCTAGTGTGGGTTTTTCTGAGTGCGTACTGACTGATGTATTTCTTCTTTCAAAAATAGAGCTGGAAGAAACCGTTTAGTAAAAGACAGATTTATAACACCGTTACTTCTTGCTTATGTGAACCAACACATTATCCAATAGAAAGTTAATAAACTAGAACTCTTGGATGTAATAGAAGAGTGGGGAGAACTATTTCAATTGAGCAATATACAGCAGCTGTCTTATTTTGCCAGTGCTAACCAGCTTTTATATCTCCCTTTCCGCCTCAGCAGTGGGCAAGACAGAGCTGTATTGCTATCCTGTGGGCAGCACTTCTCGGTAGGAGTCTGCCTCTAGATTAGAGAAATGGGTGGTATTTATGTATTGTCTGCCCTGAGTAGATATTAGGTGCATCCTCTCTAATTATCCTGCTCTAGTATGTGTGTGGGTAGCACTTTTGATTGCAATAACCTCATCTTTCCAAGGACAGTGGCTTCTGTCAAAACTTTCTGTGCAATCAATGGAGGCCATACAGAAGGTCCTTAACAAGAAGGATCATCATCAAGGAACAATGGGGCAGATTCATCCCTGTGCTGGGGCCAGGACAGACAGCTTGCACTTCCCCACTTTGAGAGCTGGCAGGAGCTGGCTCGACCCCAGGCACAGGGGAGGGCAGCCTTGTGGGCTGCCCTGTCTCTTGTCTCTGTTGTGACAGTCCCATGGGCCATTCCAGGAATGTTGAATCACCAGAGCCCAGGACCATCCTGGCCACACCTTCTCCATCCTGCCCATGTCCTGGGCTTCCTGGAATGCCCCTGTGCATAGGATGCTGTGGAGGCAGTTCAGCTCCTGGAGTATTGGCCCCCTGCACCCTGATGGGAAGGTTCTTATACCTGCACTATGGCCCCTTTGCACCAGCCCAGCTGCAATATTTGTCCTCTCTCGTGCTCTGCATTAAGGAGTGTGCATGGAAGGTAATTTAGTCCAGTAACTCCCCTGTCGCTCTCTGTTGCCTGGCAGGTACCTGAGAAAGCAGTTAAACACATGGAAAGACAAAGTGCTGCTCCTCCACAACTCCCAGGAAGACAAAAGCTGCAGACTAGAAGCAAAGCTCCAAGTCCTGATAGCAAACCATGAGTGTGTGCAGGCGGAGCTGCAGCAAGTGAGGCAGGAAATAAAGGTACAGAGAACAATGTGCCAAGAATCTTGACAACAATAAGGTATAATATCTTGAGACTGAAATTACAATAAATGGAGACATTGAAAATTGTGGAATGAAACCTGTGTACAATATAATTAGACCCAATACACTTAAAATCAGGCAGGGGATAACTAGAAGAAGAAAAAAGTAGAGACACGGTGTTTCTGGATAGAAACCAATGTTTTTATGGGCCTGATCCAAAGTCCACTGAAGTCAATGGAATAACTCCTATTGATTTGTTGTTATATTGCAGTAGTGTCGAAAGTCCCCAGCCACGATCAGGACTCCATTGTGCTAAGTGCTGTACAAGCATATGAAGAGAAAGTCCCTGTCCTGAAAAGCTACAAACTAATTAGACAAGACCGACAAGGGAAGCATTACTATCCCCTTTTTACAGGTGGGGAAACTGAGTCATGGAGATTCACTGATTTGCCCAAGGTCATATAGGGTTTCTGTGATAGGGATGGGAGGGAACTGAAACCAGATCTCTTAAGTCTCATTTCAGTTCTTTAACCACAAAACCATCCTACCTCTTTAACAGCTTCCATTGGCTTTGTATCACGCTTTATAAGCAACGGGTTTCATGTGTTGTGTTCATTTCAGGCAATGTTACAACCACCAAACCATCCTTCATTTGTATTGTGTCAAAATATGATGCCAAAAAGTGAAGACCCCTGGGAGGAAAGAAAGCTTCACAAAGGATCAGATTCAGCTCTGGCAAAACCCATCCCCACTAGCTATACTGAGTGGAAATCCCTGGATCCCTCCTCAGCTGCAGAAAAAAGGCAGCTACTACAGACTCAGACTGATCCAGCTGCAATGAACCTGAGATCATCAGGTACCACTTTAGGGTCGATATTCCTGCAGAATGGCAACCCCCTAATGAAACAGCATGAAAAATCAAAAGAGAAGGGAATTCCTCAGACAGATCAGGAGGGAATATCACAACCTGAAAGGACCAGGAACCTTCCCCAGGGAATTATGACCACAGCTTCTAGTCCCCCTGCAGCAGAAGTGCCATTTAATGAGAAGGAGGTGAATGAAGAGAAGGAACTGCAGCAGCTAGTGCTGAAGCTGAAGGATGCTTTATCTCTCCAACTGCAACCAGGTAAGAGTTCTAAAGTCACAGATATTGGGCCTGATTGTCTTCTGACCTACATCCAGTTTACTCCAGCATAGTTCTATAGACTTCATTGGAGCTACTCCGGACATATATATGTGAATGAGTGGAGAATTAGACCTGATGGACCAAACTCTCTATTCTGGTGTAAATGGGTGACGCATCACTGACTTAATAAAGTGTCACCCTTTGACACCAACAGAGAATTTAGTCCATTGAGTCTAGCATGAGGTGCCTTTATATTTAGACTTTGGGTCGGTTAGGTGCTGCACTTATTTGCATCCTGAGCAACTCTAGGAATTGCCCAGAATATAAAGGTTGCAACATGTTAGATGCTCATTAAATACTACTCAAGCCTGTACTCAGCAAATATTTTTCAGTCTTTCTGTGTAATTATATTTCACCTTTGGAAATGCTTTAGAGGTTCAGCAGGTTATGTTCCCAACAAGAGGGTTCTCATTTTCTTGCCTTCTCTATGAATTTGAGGTCTCATTTGAATTTCTTTTGCTGGTTCAAAATTACTCTAAAAAGGATGCCCACAGAGTTCACATCCATTCTTTAAACACAGGGGAGGTGTCCTTCATATCCCCTCTTCACAGAAGTCCTAGAGTATGTAATGATGGCACCTGCTGTTTTTCATCAATTTGAATATAATTTGGTGAGACAGTATATTATTAACTAGATAACTTGTGTTACATAAGTTTTTTTTTTATTTCTAGACGTGCAGTAACTAAACTTCACTGCATCCCTTGACATTAGCAGAAAGCTTTTACATGGAAATCTGAAATGCATGGGAGGCAATAGGTCTCAGGATATTTGTGTTAGATGTGCTTCCTGGCACTGTAAATTACTAAGGAAGAACCTGTGTTCTTCGAGTGATTGCTCATGTCAGTTCCAAGTAGGTGTGTGCACGCTGCGTGCACAATTGTCAAAAGGTTTTTCCCCTAGTGGTACCCGTCAGGTCGGCTGTGGACAGGGCCGGCTCCAGGCACCAGCGTAGGAAGCTGGTGCTTGGGGCGGCCAATTCAATGGGGCGGCACTCCGTCCGGTATCGGGACAGCACGTCCAGGTCTTCGGTGGGAATTCGGCAGCGGGTCCCGCTTTCCCTCTTTGAGTTGCCGCCGAATTGCCGCCGAAGAGGAAGAGAGGGAGGACCCACCGCCAAATTGCCGCCGAAGAAGCAGCGCAATTGAGCTGCCGCCGAAGTGCCGCCGCTCGTCTTTTTTTTTTTGGCCGCTTGGGGCAGCAGAAAAGCTGGAGCCGGCCCTGGCTGTGGAGCCCCCTGGAGTGGCGCCCTTATGGTGGTGAATATAGGTCCCTGCTGACCTGCCGCCTCTTCAGTTCCTTCTTACCGCCAGTGACAGTCTTTGAAGCTACTTTGTTCTCTTGCCTTGGACAAACTCTTCTCCTAGCGAATAGTTATTCTTGTATTGTATATAGTTCTACATAGTATAGGTGTTCTAGTATTTTAATTAAGTTAGTTCATAGATAAATTTCTATTGGGGATTACCCCCCCACTTTTTCCTACTAGGAGTTTTCCTACTCCCCTCTGGGGACCAGGGCATGCTTCGGTCTCAAGGCTTCAAAACTTGTGGGTCTTGCCAGAAGCCTATGCCCAGGGGAGACCCTCACGACTCCTGCATAAAGTGCTTGGAGGAAGCCCACCAGACCGACAAGTGCAAGATCTGAAGGAGAGAGACTTTGGACTTAAGCTTCTCCTTATGGAGTCAGCTCTCCATCCCCAGCTGGCTTAGACCACGTCAAGATCCAAGCCCAGCACTTTGGTGCTGAGCGCACCAGCCTCAGTAAAGGAGGCTGTGGTGCTGGCGAAGGATTTGGGGCCCAGAGACTCACGGCACCGCCACTCTCCGGCACCGAAGACAAGTTCGGCGATTTCTCGGCACTGATCTCACTCACCGGTGCCGCATAAGAAGCCGAGAAGAGCCAAAAGAACTCACCAATAGTCCGAGCAGTGGAGCATGATGGTGCCCGTGGAGTGTGTCCCACGTCAGGACACTCAGCTCCCGCTCAGGGACAGCTGGTACTGTTGACTCCGGCCGCCCAGGCACAACCGTTGAGTCCGGTTCTGTTGGACTCCCCGGGATGGGAGAGCCAAATTGGGGAGTTGGACATGCCGTCCACTCCTGACATGTTCGAGGCTGCCAGGGACCTCATAGAGATGGCAACCCAGCACTCCCTGGTGCCGGCAGAGCCAACAGCGCTGGCACCAGCAGCTCCAGCACCACGCAGGGGGGCTGGACTGTCCAAGGGCAAACCAGACATGCTGCGGCACTGGTCGTCCTCACCTCGGCACTGATCACCGGCACCGGCCCACATGACACCACCATGGAGCCCGAGATCAGACTCGTCCTCGGAGTCGGAACCGGAATCATACGTCTCCAGATGCAGCCGGCATCAGTCTCTTCGGTCCAGGCATAACGAGATGCAACAACTTCCGACGATGCCCTGGCCACCACAGTGGCAGGCACCCACTCAGTGGCCATTCTGGACCCCATGGGCATATCATCAAGCCTAGGAGCCAAGCTCCAGGTCCCTTTCGGTCACCTCGGACAGATGGGGACCTCCGTCTGCCTCCATGGTAAGGGAACCTCCAAGGGGTTCGGAGCCCAGTGCCATAGCCGGCACCGAACCCGGCACTGAGTTTGCATCTAGCAACGCATCTGCCACTGTGCAGGAAGCACCTGCTCGGGAGGACCTCTGTGAGTTGGAAGGTCAGGAGGACCCCGTGCCTATGAGGGCTTCTTCATCCTCCTCCCCGGACAAGGCAGTAGCGGGCTCGTCTGCCTCATTACCGGCTTTGAACAATAGAGCCCATCAGGAGCTGTTCAGAAGAGTAGCCCAAAATCTTGGCCTGCAAGCAGAGGAGGTGTCAGCAGAAATGGACCCTATGGTGGACATTCTGACACCAGAAGGCCCTTCCAGGGTGGCCTTGACCATCCACAATACCAAGACCTTCTGGCACACTCCTGCTTCCATTCCTCCCACGGCTAAAGGGGTGAAGAGGAAGTACTTCTAAGGGGTATGAATACCTTTTCACCCATCCCCAGCCGGGCATGCTGGTAGTGGATGCAGCCAAGGTCAAGGAAAGGCAGGGTCACCAGGGCCCCACTCCAAAGTCTAAAGAGGCAAAGAAGCTGGACCTCTTCGGCCATAAGGTCTATTCCACCAGGGGGCTCCAGCTTCGAATTGCCAATCAGCAGGCAGTTCTTAACCGCTACAGTTTTAACTCTTGGAACTCCCTGTCCAAGTTTAAGGAGCTACTTCCATCTGACTCCTGCTCTGACTTTGGGGCTGCCCTGGAGGAAGGCAAGACCATTTGCAAGGACTTCCTTGCAGGCTGCATTAGACTCAGTGGACTCGGCCACCCGTACAATGTCTATGGCTATTGTCATGTGGCTAGCTCGTGGCTACAAGTCTCGGCCCTCCCCAGAGATCCAACAGACTATACAGGACCTCTGCGTCTGACGAAGTGGGTATTCACCCACGAAAGCTTATGCTCCAATACATCTGTTAGTCTTAAATGTGCCACAGGACTCTCTGTTGCTTTATACAGGACCTGTCCTTCGATGGTGCGGGTCTCTTCGCTGAGCAGACGGACTCTAGGCTCCATAATCTCAAGGACTCTAGAGCAACCTTAAGGTCCTTGGGGCTTCATACGCTGGCCCCGCAAAGAAAGCATTTTAAGCCTCAGCCCCCGCCTCACTTCTACCCCTCTCAGCTGAGGCAAGACTATAAACAGGAGACGGGGTAGGAGTAATAGGAGAAGGCCTCTGCAGTCCTCCTCTACCCAGGGCCAAGGCTCGGCGAGGCAGTCGCTAGCTCCCAAGAAAAACTTTTGAAGCTGCACCCGAGGCTGATGCATCAGTCCATATCCCGGATCCTTCTCCTTCTTTTGTGAACCATCTATCCCATTTCTACCATGCTTGGGCTCAAACAACATCAGATCGCTGGGTCTTGAGCACGGTAGAATTGGGATATTCTCTCCAATTCAGTACCTTCCCACCCACCTTCCCCGTCCCTCTTCAGGGTCCCTTCTCATGAGCAACTTCTAGTGCAGGAGTGTAAACGCTCCTACAACTTGGGGGCAGTAGAAGAGGTACCTATGGAGTTCAGGGGCAGGGGATTCTATTCCCGTTATTTCCTAATCCCCAAGGCCAAGGGTGGGCTCCGGCCTACTTTAGACCTGCAAAACCTCAACAGATTCATGAAGAAGCTGAAGTTCTGCATGGTCTCCTTGGCTTCCATCATTCCCTTTCTGGATGCAGGAGACTGGTGTGCCACCCACGACCTGAAGGACGCGTACTTCCATTTGTCCATAGTCCCGTCCCACAGACGTTTCCTTCGATTCGTTGTCAACAACACCCACTATCAGTTCATGGTCCTCCCCTTCGGCCTCTCGGCGGCCCCTCGGGTGTTCACTAAGTGCATGGCGGTTGTGGCAGCCTTCCTGTGAAAGCAGCAGGTGCAAGTGTTCAAATATCTGGATGACTGGCCGATCAAGGGTCAATCTTGGGCCCAAGTGGAGGACCATGTGAGCCTGGTGCACATGATATTCCTCAGGCTTGGTCTCATTCTAAATGTAGAAAAAAAGTCAACTACAACCCCTATGCAGAGGATAGAGTTCATCAGGGCCCTCCTGGACTCCACCCAGACCAAGACTTTTCTCCTAGAAGCTCGTTTCCTCACCATAAGCGCCGTCATAGAAGAGATTCCCCACTACAATGGTGCAAACTTGTCTGAAGTTGCTTCGGCATATGGCTGCATGCACGTGCATGTGGTACAGCATGCCAGGTTGCAGCTATGCCCACTTCAGACGTGGTTAGCCCAAGTTTACAGGCCAAACAGAGATTGCCTAGACAGAGTGGCCACTCTTACTCCTCAGGTTCTCGAATCCCTCCGATGGTGGCTCAACCCACAAGCAATATGTGTGGGAGTGCCCTTCTCCATACTTCAGCCATTGCTGTCTCTAGTCACAGATGCGGCGGCGATGGAATGGGGGGTGCACCTGAGTGAACTCAAGACACAAGGCCTCTTGATCCCAGGTGGAACTTTTGCTGCACATCAACGTCAGGGAGCTGTGGGTGGTTCGCCTCGCTTGCCAGACATTTCAAACCCCTCTACAGGGAAGGTGTGTATCCGTACTGACAGACAATACCACAGCTATGTTTTATATAAACAGACAGGCTGGTGCTCGCCTCTCTCCCCGTGCCAGGAAGCCCTCAAGCTGTGGGACTTCTGCATCGCCCACTTGATACAATTGGAGGCCTCGTACCTTCCCTGTTCGCAGAATGAACTGGCCAATCGCCTCAGCAGGTCGTTTCACAGCCACAAGTGGTCCCTGCACCCGGATGTTGCCATCAACATCTTCCAAAAGTGGGGATCTCCCCAGATAGACTTGTTTGCGACACGATGCAACAGGAAGTGTCAACAGTTCTGCTCCTTCCTGAACCACAGCCCGGGCTTGCTCACAGATGCCCTCTTCCTGTCCTGAAAAGGGCACCTGCTGTATGCATTCCCGCTCATCCACAAGGTCCTCCTCAATGTCCAGTGAGAGAAAGCGTCGTTGATTTTAATAGCACCAGCGTGGCCACGTCAGCACTGGTTCACCACGTTGCTGGACCTGTCAGTGGATACCCCCATTACTTTGTCCTTGGTTCTGGACTTGATCACACAGGACCACGGCCACTTCCAGCACCCTAACCCAGAATCTCTCCATCTCATAGCATGGAAACTCCATGGCTGAATCCACTAGAACTTACCTGCTCAGACTCGGTTAGGGAGGTTCTCCTCAGCAGCAGGAAGCCTTCCACTCGTGCCACTTATCTAGCAAAGTGGAAGAGATTTTCTATTTGGTCCCTCCAGAAAGGTACTCCTCCGTTGCAGTCCTCAATTCCCTTTATCCTGGGCTTCTTGGATCACAGCCTGCATCAGAACAAGCTGTGACCTAGCAAAGATTCCGGCCCCAGCGTTGACAACACACTCCACAAGAGCGCAGGCTTCATCTGCAGCAGTCCTGGCACAGGTCCCCATTCATGACATCTGCTGGGTGGTCGTCTATTCACACCTTTACCTCACACTACACCATCACTCAGCAGGCGAGAGACAATGCCGCGTTCGGTAGAGCCGTGCTACAGTCGGCAGCTCAGTGAACTCCGACCCCTCCTCCAGGGGACTGCTTGGGAGTCACCTACTTGGAATTGATGTGAGCAATCACTCGAAGAAGAAAAAAATGGTTACCTACCTTTCGTAACTGTTGTTCTTCGAGATGTGTTGTTCATGTCCATTCCGAGACCCACCCACCTCCCCTCTGTCAGAGTATCCGGCGGGTTGGCAGGGACCTATATTCACCGCCATAAGGGCACCATTCCAGGGGGCTCCACAGCCAACATGAAGGGTACTACTAGGGGAAAAACCTTCCAACAATCATGCATGCGCACGCACACACCTACTTGGAATGGACACGAGCAACGCATCTTGAAGAACAACAGTTATGAAAGGTAGGTAACCGGTTTTTGTCTCCCACTGACAGGAAGTGGCTAGATTCATAGGTCACCTGTGTTAAGATGGATGGATTTTCAAGGAGGGAGGGGAGTTGGATATGAGAAAAGATAAAATAATGCTGTAAAAATGAGCTGGGAAGATTTAAAAAATAATTTAAAACTGCTTAAAATCTGAAATTAATAACATTCTATTAAGCCTTATCATGCAAGGCCCAAGGCACTCTGTGTCCATTACATCTGGCCCTATAAATATATATTACACACAAAAAACCATGTGAAAATAACATTACTGAGATTGCAAAAGTTGGAAAATGCTAGAATTAAGAACCCTTAATTCAGCCCTTTTATGCATTTGCATTATGAGTCAGTCTTTAAATACATGATCACATACTATTTTTTCCACAGGACCCTTGCCTCCCACCCCCCAGCTTCCTTGACCAACCAGTTCTAGCCTCCATTCTCCTCCCTGACTTCCAGTCCCACCTCTTTGCCTAGCCAGTCCCAATTCTGCCCCTCACCCCAGGTTCCAGGCACAGTTTCTTTTCCCCCTGCTCCACTTCCAGTTTCACCAGACACCTTGTCCCAATCTACTCTTCCCTCCTCCACAGTCCAGTTTTTGTTACCACTGTATTCAAATGAGACAACTTTCTCCTCTGTGCTAGCTGACTGCCAGTAGGGGATCACTGAGCACACAGGAGAGACAAGCTCATTGCTCTCAAGTTCTAGTGCCAGCTCCGCCCTGGACCAGAGCAGCCACTACAGGGAAAGTTTGACTTTGCCCTTGTAACCTTATGGAGGAGGAGCATGCTCAGAGTTGCTATGTGGGGATAGCACATGTGAAGTCCTGTCCCATGTAGAAGCTGTGAGGAGATGGAGCATGCTCAGTGAGGATGGATTCTTTGGAGATTTTAGCTTTTAAGCTCTAACACATCTCTACTGAGCATGTGCAAACTGCGATTCTTCAAAGCCTTATAGGATGGTCAAATTTGGGCAGATTTTCCTAGGGATGGAAGGAGGCACATTCCTGCCACAAAGGTCACTGCCTGATGAATTTCTACTTCCTGATTCTAAACATGGGGGTATTAGAGTATTTCAAAGAAAAGGTAATCAGAATTTTTTAACGTGATCAAAACAATTTTTTTCCTCTCCTTGTTCTGAGAAATGGCTGGGCCATTTTGGCTGAAATTGTCCTGGGGAAGATGTGCAGCGCAGAAAATGTCAGCCCAAAGGGTTAAAGTTTAGCAAAGTTATAAGCAACTGAAAACAGGGTCTTATAATGGGAACTCTTGAGCAACCTTAATAATAGTCAGTGCTACCAATGTTGCTGTTATATACAAGGTGCTTAGGATGGACCCAAAGAGCAGTCTCTTACTGTAAGTAATCCATATAAGTCACAGAGCAAAGACCAACTCAACATGAGTAGAGATATAATCTGACAACTCCGTTCATAGTTTATAAATAGCATATTAGACATGTGGCAGAGTCAAGCATTGAACCCAGATCTCCTAATTTCCACTGCAGTGCTGTCACAACACTAGCCTTCCTCTCTCAGCTTGCACTCACTCTAGAATTACTCCCGATTTGCACTCATGTGAGCTCAGCATTTAACCCTCAATGCTTGAGTCATTTAAAACTGGAGAAGACATAGTACTGTAGAGGAAGTCACTCTCAGCAGTCAATATGGAACAAACTTGCATTGGTGGTCTTTTCTGTCTCCAATTTCTATGACTGTGTAATTGTTTGACCCCACAGCCAGCCTCCCAATCGCATAAAATCCCCTTATAATCAATGGTCTTATTACAGCATAGCTTTGTTCAGCTCTCAGGATGCCTCACTTTCATTGATAAGAATGTAATAAGGAAAGCCAGCAGATAAAACTTTTGTTTCTACAGAGCTACCTTGAATTGGAGTCTTTTAAAGAGTCGTACAGGGATTTTGCTGCATGCAGGTGCTGGGAAATAATCTCTTTTCTTTCCAGCTCAGCAGTCTGCTATAAAGCAGGAGTTGGTCTCCACAGCTGAGCATGTTTGCAGGGCCTTCTCTGACCTCATCAACCACGTGACTTTGCCAGCTTGGAAGTAATAGGATGCCAGTATTAGCCTTACCATTTGATCGCACTGTTGCCCAGGTAATTACAGCCATGTGTCATCTCTAAAGTTGGTCAGATATTGAACTGTAATAATCTAACATAATCGAGTTCTGTCTCTGGGGTCTTTACCAGAGTCTTCTGTGGTGTTAGAGAAGGAATTTTCCCTTATATTAGTACCATGTATTCCTAGCCTATTCCTAATCTGAAGAAAATATAGGGCCAGATCTTAGCCAATGCATATCAATATAGTTCTTTTGACTTCAGTGAGGCTATGCTAACATACACAGCCAATGATCTGGCTCATACTATCTTCTCATTACTATCATACCTGATAATTGCTTGTGTTTCAGGAAACGAGGATTTTTTTCCCCACACGCACACATGGAGATGGCTTTAGCTAACCAGTCTCATTGATAAGTTGTCTGACATTGTATCATAGTTCAAGAAGCACTGAATAGAAGGAGTAAATCTTTAGTTGTCTTCTCCAAGTTGTCCATTGTCTCCAACATCTGACAGTCAGGCATTTGCATTTTACTAAATTAGCAACTAAATTGGTGAGAAGGAAGAGCTGTGAACAATTAGAGGCATTTTATTGCTCTAGAAGCCCCATATATATGGAACTGTTAAAGAGCTTAATATTACTTGAAGGACTTACAACATCAGAAAAGAAACTTTTGTTTTTCTTTTGTTACTAGCACAAGGTAGTCACAGAGTCAGCTGAAAACAAATTATGAAAACATTTCCAACACAGCATTGAAAATATTTAAGGATGGTGTTTATATATGGAAGGTTTGTATGCTATTGAGAGATATTGGAATTCTTATAAGGGTTTAGATCAGGGGTCTCAAACTCAAATGACCTCGAGGGCCACATGAGGACTAGTACATTGGGCCGAGGGCCGCATTTACTGACCCCCCCCCCCCGCCGCCCTCGGCCCCGCCCCCACTCCACCCCTTCCACGAGGCCCCGCCCCTGCCCCGCCTCTTCCCACCCCTTCCCTGCCCCCATTCCAACCCCTTCCCCGAAATCCCCACCCCAACTCTGCCCCCTCCCTGCCAGGGGGCACAGGAGGGGGTGTGGGGTGCGGTGGGGGCTCAGAGCAGGGGGTCGGGGTGCGGCAGGGGACTCAGCGCAGGGGGTCGGGGTACAGCAGGGGGCTCAGGGTAAGGGGTTGGGGTGCAGGGTGCAGCAGGGGGCTCAGGGCAGGGTGTCGGGATGTGGGGTGTGGCGGGGGCTCAGGGCAGGGTGTCGGGATGTGGGGTGTGGCTGGGGCTCAACGCAGGGGGTCGGGGTGCAGGAGGAGTGAGGGGGGCGGGCTCCGGCCCGACTCGCACCGGGGGCAGGGCAGGCTCCCTGCTTGCCTGCCTGCCTTGCCTGCCGCCGCGCGTCGCACCAGGAAGCAGCTGGAACCCGGGGGAGGAGGGGCGCAGGGGTGTGTGTGGCTGTTGCTTCAGGCACCGCCCCCAGCAGTTCCCATTGGCCGGGAATGGGGAACTGTGGCCAATGGGAGCTGCTGGGGGCGGTGCCTGAAGCAACAGCCACACACCCCCCTGCGCCCCTCCTCCCCCGGGTTCCAGCTGCTTCCTGGTGCGGCGCCGGCGGCAGGGCAAGCAAGCAGGGAGCCTGCCCTGCCCCCGGTGCTGGTCGGCCAGGTAAACAGGGGGGGCCGGGGGGGCCGGGAGGAGCTCGCGGGCCGCATGCGATAGCCCTGCGGGCCGCGTGTTTGAGACCCCTGGTTTAGATGGTTATTTAGGTTGTTGCTAGCTGACCACCAGATCCTGTGCCCATTGAAGCCAATGGCAAAGCTTCTATTGACTCAGCAGTGCAAGCTTTCAGCCTTGGATGCTTTGGGGGACAATCTGGGATTTGGAGGGGAGTAAGATAGTGGACAAAAGAGGAATAATATATTCACTACTGATTCATCTATAAGATGTGCCACATTCCACTTTCTCTCCTTCTGGTACATAGGAGAGAGATCTGGAAGGCAAGGACTGAGCTCACACTTAGAAGAAAAGCCACTTGCACTATATGCTGTTCTTTAATGTCCTGGCCGTGGGCCTGATTCTCCATGGTTACATCTGTTTTACACCAATATAACTCCCCTGATTTCAATGGAGTTATATTGACATAAATTGAGGTAACAGAAGAGAGTCACACCCCTGATAGTGTTGTTCTGGAATAGCAATGCTGAAGATTGAGACAATGGTGAGTAGGCTAGGCAGTCATGTTCGGACTGTTAATTGTGGTGGGGGTTTTTGATATTTTTGTGGGTAACTGTGACCAAAAGCATCCCTGTGTTCACACTCTACACACTATTGTAATCTTTGTATGAAATATGCGTTGTGAGATTTCATTTGAAAATAATAAATAACTTGCTGGTCAATAATATGGTGAAATGTATGAGAGTATTATATGTGAAGTTACAAATTCACTCTATATGATATTAACACATGTTCACAACCAGACAGCCCTGTCTAGGCAAAAGTTGTTAAACAGGCATATCCTAAATAAAGGCATGTATGTTTACCCCTCAATGTACATATAAGTGGTAAATAGGGTCCTCAAGATAGCAGGGGGAAGAGATGACTAGAAACAGAACAAGTTGGATTTCATCAAAGACACAGGGAGAAAAAAAGAGCATGGAGCCTCCTTCATCACCAGACTCCATACCCAGATGTGGCCCTCAGGCCAAAAAGTTTGCCCACCCTGCTTTGAAGGGTAACCCTCAGAAGAATCCACCAAAGAAAGGGACAGAGAACCCCAAGTTCTCTCTCTTTCTTCTCAGAAGACTAAGGCACCAGCACCTTTGGGCCTCTGGGAGAGATCCTGAGCAAGGAAACTGTCAGCCTCCATCTTGCTGGAAGACTGTGGATAAGAAAGGCCATCTCGAACAAAGCATTGAGCCAAAACTTGCTAAAATAAGTTTGACTTTTAGATGTGTTTTTTCACTGATATTTACAGGTAACCATTTCTAACTCTCTCTCTTATACTTGCATTCACTTAAAATCCTATCTTCTTTGTTAATACTTAATAAACTTGTTTTATTTTTAATCTAAGCTAATCCAGTACTTTATTTAAACGGAACTGTTTGGTAAGTCCAGTTGAAGTAAACTGTTGAATATCAATTCTTTACAGGAGCAATGAACCTTAATATCTGAACTTTCCAGGAAAGGGCTGGACAGTGCAGAACACCCATTTTGGGGGAAAATCCGGGACTGGGAGCATGTTGGGGTCACCCTGCAAGTAGTAACCGAGGCTGGTGGAAGCCAGAGTGGAGCTGTAGACAGGCTGGTGGGATCAGAGCTGCTGAACCAGGATTGCCTAGCACACACATACTCAGGGTGTAACCTGCATGCTAGTAGGCTGGCTGTGAGCAGTCCAGGTTGGGAGCTACAACAGAGATGCATTGTGAGGCACCCACGGTTACAGGGAAGGCAGTGACACAACCCCCTTGCTGGTCTGGGCTGCACCCCAGAATGGGACAATGACTCACTGGATTGGAAGCAGATACTTTGTTAAATGAGAGGATGAACTAAAGTTTTCTGACTTGGATTGCTAATTTTGCTCTTTGTCAGCCCATTCTTGCTATGTGATATATTATTATATGATAGGTTATTTCCATCAAATGCAGCTGTATGTTTCCAGTTGATGACACAAATGAGGAATCAATTACTCTGAAGTTACAAATGTACTTTAATGAATAAGAAATGGAAGTGATTCAGTATCCCTTCAGACGGTGGAGTTACAGATCCCTCAACCTGCTTTCAATGTTCTGCAAGACTACACAGAAGACCTAGTGAACAGTGTACAGAGACATGGATTTGCATAAATCATGAGAGCAGACATAATTCAAAAAATAATGTACCTAAACTAGATCACTTACAGGTGAAATTAAGGGTGCTACACCAACTGACACCAGCTGAGAATCTAGCCCCCAAAAATAAAACTTCTAAGGACAACCAGAGACTGTTCATGGCTTTAAGGACTAGAAAAAGAACTCGACTTGGGGGAAATTAATGCACTGTTGGATGAAGATAAAGTGAAGGAGGTCATATGCTGAAACAGAGCTCCATAAATAATGCAACAACATTTACGCAGATTGAAACATGGACTTTAACAAAGAGAGGCAGTCTCAACAGACCGCTTTCTTTTTTGCCTAGAAAAGTTCTGTTTTTTAGAAGTCTTGATGGGATTATAAAGCATCAAGATAAAGGGGGCTATCTGACTCGAATCAAGATGAATAGAAAGTTTTTCTTTGGCGAGACCTCAGCCACCCACTCAAGAGACCTTTAAAGTAGCGATCATGGTAATAAACATTCCTAATTCTTCATATAGACTTTGGTCACAGAAGCCCCAAATCATGCTTAACACAGACGTCAAAGAATACATATGACAAATGAAGGGAAGGATCTAGATGCTAACAAGCACTTTATCTACAAATGAACAGACGTTAAAGAAAGTAAATTACTAGTTGGCTTGTGATAATACAAGAAGAAATGGAACAAATGACAGGGTAATAGGGTCCAGTGGGAAGAAGGTACAGCTATATCCCCATAAAGCAGGGGTTCTCAAACTGGGGGTCAGAACCCCTCAGGGGGTCGCAAGGTTATTACATGGGGGGTCGCGAGCTGTCAGCCTCCACCCCAAACCCTGCTTCACCTCCAGCATTTATAATGGTGTTAAATATATAAAAAGGTGTTTTTAATATATAAGGGGGGTCGCCCTCAGAGGCTTGCTTTGTGAAAGGGGTCACCAGTACAAAAGTCTGAGAACCCCTGCCATAAAGAGACACAGAAGCTGGGGGAGGGAAATAAGATCTGGATGGGAACTTAGTAGCCTTGGCAGTAGCAACAGTATAGTACATAGTCCCATTTGCCTAGGACACTATGCTTGATGGCCCCAGATTGCGACATAAGGAAGTACATTTTCATATGGTGCATAGCTATTTGGCTGCCCATTTCCCAATAAATACAAGGGACTGAAGCCTTAACTCTGTTTTTACTCAGGTTTGCCTCAGGCCAGCTCACGCTGAAGTCTGAGACTTGTCCCAAGAAAGACCTGAGTGAGGACTTCAAGGTTTACACTTGCAGGTTTCATATGGATGAATCCCCATGCATCATACTGATACTTCACCCCCAGAAGACGATAATGATCCCCTCTGAGAACAGAGCAAATTGGTGGTACAGAATTCTGTTTTAACAAAAATATGGTCCAAAATAGCCTGACCTTGATGCCCTTCCATGCATGGTGTAAAATCAAATTATTTAATAAGGATTTGGAGGTGAGGGTGGGAAAAAGCTGGGGGTATGTTCCTGGTGTGCTAAAAGTGCAGATTTTCTGCACCGATTGGCTGAATTCAGTCATTGTTTACACATTTTTCTGCTGCGTGTTGATGATTTGATATTATAAATCTAATTGTTAGGGCATATGGAGCTTCTTGCCTGGGCTTTATTTGTATTATTTAAATATAAATAAATGACAGTATTTTCCATTGAACCAGCTGATCTAAATACTACTGATATTGGGCTAAATCCTCAGCATAGCTGAGGGTGGAGGAGAAAGGTGGCTCAAACTTACCTTTCCATTCTGCCATTCTTGTAAACAGCGAGGGCCAAAATATTCTCCAACATCCCCTAGAGCAGCCCCTGGGGACGGCTATACCAGCTGAGGATCAGCCAGAGTGCTGTGAATTCCCACTCTGCCCTGACATCCTCTGTGATGTTGGGGGTGGGGGTAGAGTAATAGAGCTGACTATGCCAGCTTTATACCACCTAAGGATTTCCTTATAGCGGGGGGATCCCTGACTGCCCCTTTATAGTAGCCCAGATACAGGGCTGCAGCTGTGGCTCATAGTTTGCACTTGCCAAAGGAGATGATTCCCTTACACAGCCATCTCTACCAGTGGTATCCAATTAGTGATGACACAAGAAGAAATAGAACACATAGTGGAATGGGGGACCTACAGGAGGCAGCTACCTCTAGTCTATTAAAAAAATGGTTAAAAGGCCACAGTCCCTCCTTTTAGGCAGTTCTTATGTTCTGTTACACTCCCTTTATGGTGCTCAGGCTGAGGAATAATAAGGAAGGGGCAGCAGAACACTTGGCTCACATCAGAGCTACTCCTAGGGTTGCAGGGGGTAGTGGTGTGAGGCAGCTGCATTTCTTCCCATTAGCAATGAGCCTGATTCCAGGAATTGAGTTTTAAGATTGCAGGGCCCTGGGAATGCACATACTTGCAATTCATAATCAAGTACATACTTCTTAACAGGTGTCCTTGCGAGCCTGTAAGCAATTCCACTCACTGCTGTTGTGTTAGAGCATCATGCTGAAGGTATTTGCATCTAGCACGCCAGTTGTCAGCCACGTTGGTCCCACAGTGACCTGTTTCCATCCAAACTTGCCCTGTGGCTAAGCCACATCTAGTCCAGGCCCTTTCTGGGGTAACAGAAGTCCAGGTAGAAGCTCATATGTCCTAATAAGAGATCCTTCAGCCTCTCGTGGGATACTTCTCAGCCTATCCTGTGGGCTCAGACCAACTTGGGCTTGAGCAGCTAGCCTGAGCCTCTGCTATTGCCACAACAACACCCACACAGCTATTTTTAGTATGCTAGTGTGAGGCTAGGAGGCTCACTTCCAGCTGCAATATAGACATACCCTCAGCCTTCTCCCTAGGTCTGCCCAGCTCCTTGGTCCTCCTCTAGAACACTAGCCCACAGAACTGCCTTTCTGGGCCTTGTCCTTTTTCCTAGGCTCACCCTTGATAGACAGGCATATATTACTCACTCTGACTCCCTTCAGCAGCCCACTCCAGAGCTCCTTTCTCTAACTGAGTGCGTGCGTGCTTGCTCACTTGCTCTCTCTTTGTAGTCCACCCTGACCCTTTCACAGCCCAGGCTATTGGGTATCATTAAATCACTACATCAGGATCAGCTGGTGCATACCCTCACAGGAAAGGCTGGGCCCAGCTCCCCTAAAAGCACCAGCCAGCCTCTGACAGGGCCCCAATTTAGAGTCAGTGAATCTATAGCAAGCATCAATGTCATCTTTTTTTCAATATCATCAGGTTGCATTTTCATGCCAAGCAATTGAGCTCCAGTCAAAAACAAACAAGGTCTATGCTATGAAATGGAATTAGGCTCTGAGGTCTTCAGACAGGAGAAAATGCCTGAGGTAACAGTTCCTTCAGGAATTTCATTACTTGCAAGTTTACATTTAATTGCCTCACTCTTTTATTTCAGCAAAATTAATACCATGAATTGTTTCCCTTACAGCAGCAGCCTCCAGACCTCTTCATAATACCATGACCTTACGTTATAAACTAAACTATTCTTTCAACCCCACGCCCACACACACCTTTCCCTGCCCATTTCCTGAAAGGTCAAATGGCTGCTATAGTTTCTTAATGAAGGAAAAGAGCTGATGCAGAGCTGTATGGTGGATTGGTCCAAAGCTGAATGTTGTCTTGGCCAGCAATTACCTTTCACCAACAGTCTTGCTATTCAACAGGAGAAAGGAGGATGCAGGATCGAGAGGGAAAGTATATAAAATTACAGGCTTGGTCTACACCACCACTGCCGGTCAATCTAAGCTACACAATTTGAGTTACATTAGTAGCGTAACTCAAGTTGACGTAGCTTAGATCTACTTACCGCAGGATCCACACTAGTAATGAGCTACACACCCTGTTCTGCCTACGTTGTGTCTATGAGCTCTCCATTCCTGATAAGAAGCTGAGGCCCAATCTGCATTGTGAGCTGCAGGGGCAAAGTCATCTGGGCTCTATACAGAGGAAGCAGCTTGCCTGCCTGGGTCACAGTACAGCATTTAACTTTATTCTAGCATCCCTTGGGAATTGAAAGGTAACCATGTGCTGATTGAAACTGACACATAAAGCTTTTGTGTGTGTGCTTTCTTTTAGAATATATTTGTTTCTTACTTTTGACTTACTTCATTTTAGTTTCTCAGGGCCGATCCTGCTCCCAGTGAAATCAATGGCAAAACGCCTATTTACTGCAGTGGAGCAGGATCAGGTGCTACCTGAGGGAAATAGCTGCCATTGTACATCATGAAAATGAATATGCATGTGGGTGTTGTTTATGGACACTCTTCCTGGAATGTTAACTTTGGGAACATCTGTTCACTTATGGTGTGGAGAATGTTTGGGTTTTATTAACCTATGGGAAAAAACTGGAAGCTTGAAGTTCGGAGGTTCTGGATTTTTTTAAACTCTTTACCTTTTATTTTTAAATAGGATGATCTTTTGGCTGCTGTTTGTGCCTTATATGTATAAAACTATAGTTAAAACAGAGCAAGTACAGCTACTTGGCTCCAATCCTGCAACTGAATCCATACAGGCAAAACTGTTGACTTCAGTGGAGCTCCCCTGCTCTGCCTGTACACATCCAGTTGCATGACTGGGCCTTATTCTCCAGCAGCCCCCCAGACACAATTTCAGTAGCTCATGTACACAGTAAGGTGGCCAACTGCTTATAAATCATGCAGTTTATTAAAGAGACTGAATTCATGTGCATCATTAAAAAAAAAAAAAAAGCCACAACAGTTCAAAAAGTCAAAGCTAACCCAAAGGTACAATGTTGATAGCTACAGGCACTCTCCCTCCACCTAGAGCAGCTTTCCAATGAAGATTAAAAACAAAAAACAAAAGGAAATTGTTTAAAAAATATCCACTGTACAGATAAACTTCAGACTAGACTCATTGTTTCCTCTTTATCCCTAGCCCTCCAATAACTCTTCGGAGTAATGCAGATCCACTCTTGTGCACATGGATGCTTATTAAGTCTTCAATCAGCTCTTTCTTGTTCAGCACTCGTGTCCTCTGATTGTGAGAAAATGTCCCTAGAAATTAGGGAGAAAAAAAAAGAAAGGGACATGAAAACATGTCTGAGGAAATCAGGGTCAGCTTCCAAACAATGTAAAGCTGGCAGCCTATGTAGCTTTCATCCTCCATGTTTTGCCAGTCTGATATTTAAGATAAATGTTGTATCCAACTAATCAGAGCCAATCATTGGCATCAGATGCAGTCTTACAATGAGCAAAACTAAGCAAGTGTCCCTAGTTAGCAAATTACTTTGAAATCTGTGTTTTCCCATTATGGACCCTATCCTGGAGCCTTAGCATGAGCCATACAGGACAATAATAGGTTTTCTCCTCGTAAGAAATGCAGAAACATAATATTGTCTGTTGCTGTCAGTCACAATCAGAACCTGATCCAAATCCTGTTGAAGTCAATAGACTCTCAATTTCACTAGGCTTCGGACCAACTCCATAGTGATCCTTTACCATTTAATTCACTAGGAGTCTTGCTCTTTATTTGAATGAGTGCAGGATGAGGCCCAAAAGCCAGCAAGCTGATTTGTTAAGTGTAGTTCTAGTCTGAAAAGTGGGACCCACCAAGTCAAAGCAGCACCAGACCCTGGTATAACAGATGCAAAACCTGCAGCCAATACCCCACACAACACAGCTTTCAAGATCCACAGGTCCTACACATGCCTATCACAATGTGAAGTACCTCATCCAGTGCACTAAATGCCCCACTAACAACATGGGTGAAACCAGACAATCACTACGCTCTCAACTGAACACACATAAAACCAATAAAAGACAAAAACACTATCACCCCTGGGTGAACACTTTTCACAAAACAACCACTCCATATCTGGCCTTTCAGTCCTCATCTTAAAGAAAACCTGCACAAGACCTTCAAAAAACAAGTCTGGGAGCTTAAATTCATAACTTTGCTAGATGCTAAAAGTCATGGTCTTAATAAAGACACTTGCAACAATCTGTAACCCACTAACCCCCCCTTTTTTTGTCCTATGAGTGTAGAGGTATTAATGGACCACTTCACCTTGAATGGTCGCTTAGAATATATGTGTTAACTATTTATGCTAAACAATCTGTTGTAACTTGTATTTAGGTGTGATGCTGAGTACATATCCTAGACCTGAAGAAGAAATTGGACCAAAAGAAATTGGTCCAATAAAAGATATTATCTCACCTACCTTGTCTCTCTAGGTAAAAATAGCAACAGACCTGCTCCCTATGTTTATTACAATCATAGCTGCTTATTTTAGGGACATAGGTAAGCTTTTACAGCATTTCACTCCTGTTAGCCCTGCAGAACCAACATAGCTAAGAGAGAATAAGCTAGATTATTTTCCTTCTTGTGCACAGTCAGCAGGATTGTATGCTAAAAATCTAATTACAGGTTCAATTAGTTACACCTGTACAAACCCACTGTGGGAGTTGCACAGGTGATAGTGGAGGCAGAATCTGACCTCATACAATAGTGTGAGAAAGAAAGAGCCAGTGCATGTTGAATGTGTAGGGCTATGAAAGGCCATCTCTGGACTTGTGAATGGAGCATGTTTGCCTTGGAACCCTGGAGACAGAATAAGCACCTCATTTGAGAGTATTCTTTTTACATAGTCACTGGTGAAAGCAGAGGCAAACTAAGTGAAAACCTGAAGGGAACCCTGGGGGCTGATTCCTTGATAGGCAAGCAATGTGCTAAAGTTATAGCTTGGTCAACTAGTACTTCAGTGGGTATGAATTATTTATCATATCACTTGATATATTTGATGTGGAAAGTGATGGCTTTTTTCCTGTGAATGGTATTGAACTTTAAGGTGCTTATTAAAAAGCACCTTTTAGACCGGGGTAGGCAACCTATGGCACGCGTGCCGATGTTCAGTGGCACTCACACTGCCCGGGTCCTGGCCACTGGTCTGGGGGGCTATGCATTTTAATTTAATTTTAAATGAAGCTTCTTAAACATTTTAAAACCCTTATTTACTTTACATACAACAATAGTTTAGTTATATATTATAGACTTATAGAAAGAGACCTTCTAAAAACATTAAAATGTATTACTGGCACGCGAAACCTTAAATTAGAGTCAATAAATGAAGACTCGGCACACCACTTCTGAAAGGTTGCCGACCCCTGTTTTAGACTCACTCTATCCTGAGGATTAACCACCAGGAGGCAGTGTGGCATAGCAAACAGGCCATGGAAATGTGATTGGGTACCTGGGCATTATGCTTAGTTCTGTCACCGACTTGTGACATGATCCTGGGCAAGACACTCAACCTTTCTCCACTTTGAGATGTATAAGAGACTAGTGCTAAGTGGAGCTATATATTTCTACAGCTCTTACAAGAGCTTTAGTTAGTCCTTCATTGCATAAAAGCCCATTCTCTAGTATTTGCTACTAATGCTAAACAGATATATTGATATAATTAGTTAAACTGATGAGACTTACCTTTTGGTACCCAGATCAGATGTGCTGATAATACCTAACTCTCTTGATCCCTACACCTCAAGGCACATTATTAAGGAGGTAGCATTAGTCCAGTTTTCTAGCTGGGGAAACTGAGGCACTGTGAAGTGACTTACCCAAGCTCACACAGCAGATTCATGGCAGAACTGCGAATAGAACTCAGTCTGCTGCCTCCTAGCCCAATTCTCTAGCCAGTGGCCCTGAGAGCTGAGCTGCATTAATTCAGGGTTTTTCCCAGTTTGACTGATACCACTATAGTGGGCTATCCTAGATATTACTGTGACTAAGGCTCTGAGGCAGCTTCAGATATGACACTATTGTTGTATGTTAGGTTTAAACAGTGTAAGCCAGCATTAAATATTTTCGAAAAGTAAGACAAGGATCATTTCAGTTTGTAGCAACCGAGTGTGAAAAGATACAATAGAAGTATGAAGGGAGATTCAAACTTGGAAGATTGTTTTATATTCAAAGAAAGCCACTGAAAGTTGCCTTGGCTCTCCCATCTAGACCCAGAATTGATCCATGAAATCATTCAAATGCTAATAGTTCAGCTCAAACTAAAGAATCAAGCTTGCACAATTTGTTATGCTTAAGAAGTGGAAATTCAATTCCTCATATCATTTGCAGATAGCAATCTCCTTCTAGCAATTGACTTTTGGTTTCACTGACTAAGCAAGGCAGATATGAATAACGTGGTTTTAAGAAGCTACAAGACCTTGGATGAGAGCTTAGCCCTGGTCTACACTGGGGGTGGGATCGATCTAAGTTACGCAACTTCAGGTACGTGAATAACATAGCTGAAGTAGACGTACTTAGACCTACTCACCGCGGTGTCTTCACTACAGTGAGTCGACTGCTGCCGCTCCCCCGTCAACTCTGCCTGCGCCTCTCACCGCAGTGGAGTACAGGAGTCGACGGGAGAGCACTCGGGGATTGATTTATCACATCTAGACTAGACACGATAAATTGATCCCTGCTGGATCGATCGCTGCCCGCCGATCCGGCGGGTAGTGTAGACATACCCTTATTAGATAGTTCTACAACAACAAAAATTAGGCTGTCGCTGTAGCAGTCTGACCACTACCAGCTGGTGTTAGTCAACAGCACTAAGGGCTGGTCCACACTAGGGGCGGGATCGAACTAAGATACTTCGACTTCAGCTACGCTATTCGCGTAGCTGAAGTCGAAGTATCTTAGTTCGAATTTGGCGCGCTTACCTCGCGTCCGCGCGGCGCGCGATCGACGTTCGCGGCTCCCACGTCGACTCCGGTAACTCCGCTCGCCCTGCAGGAGTACCGGAGTTCGAAGTAGCGCGTTCGGGGATCGATTTATCGCGTCCAGACAAGACGCGATAATTCGATCCCCGATAGTTCGATGGCTACCCGCCGATTTCGGCGGGTAGTGTAGACGTAGCCTAAGAAATCAGATGGACTGATTACAACTCACAAAACAGAGTAGGAGTAAGAACAGAAGTAAAATATCCCTCCTTTTCTAAGAGTGTGCGTGTGCTGGACTGTGTCTAAAAATCTCTTCATCCTACTTAGTGTCATGATGTATGGTATCAGTCTTAAGCAGAAAGTATGTATTTAAAAAGAATCTGTGCACACTAACAGCCTCTACACAGCCTGATTCCCAGCTTTGTCTACATGATCTACCAGTAACCAGGCCCTGGCTGGAACTTGGAGACAGCTAGTGGCAAAAAACTTTACTCACAGTATATTAATTAATTGCGCTCATGTTTAGTATCATACTCCACAATGGTTCCAGTGGGACTGCTCAAGGAGTAGGATACTACTGAATGTGAGTAAGACTGGCCTAGACCAGGCATTAGGATGACCAGATAGCAAGTGTGAAAAATCGGGACAGGGGGTGAGGGGTAATAGGAGCCTATATAAGAAAAAGACCCAAAAATCGGGACTGTCCCTATAAAATCAGGACATCTGGTCACCCTACGAGGCATTACCCAGTAAAACTGTTAGTGGGGCAGTATATCTTCACGTGTTTGGTTACTAATCTATCTTCCCTGCCTGTATCCATACATGTTTCAAGTGGTTCACTTCTACCTCTTCTTATCATCCCTGTGGGAAAAGTCAATCATATATTGGGCCTGATCTGCAGTTGTTTCTCAGGCAAAACTCCCATTCAGAAGTTTGAGCATGATTAAGCTTCTTTATTGAACATATTAATCTTTGACTTGTACAGCACCAAGCACTCAGTTGTTTTTATGCTAACCCTTGCATGGTTCTCACTCTCCAATTTAAACTTGCATCCATCTGTTTCTGTTTCTCTACTAGTGTCTGATTTTTATGTACACTACTGCTGTTTCTCCACCACAAGGTGTACATGTATTGGATAGAAGTAATAACCTTGCTTGTGCTCTGTGAGCTGAGACTGCAGAGCTGTGATTTTCTGTTCAGCCTCCGCCAGTTGCCTTCTCCCTAGGCCATGGGTTCTGGAGAGCACACAGTCTACATAGATATCCCAGAAGAGCTGAGCCAGGTCCCAGAACAGAGCCCCATGCTTCAAGTTCTCTGATGACTTCAGGAAGATCATAAAGTCCCAAAAGCCACTGACAGAGTCAGAAATACGCGGCTTCCTCATCTCCAGCAAGGCAGCTGTGGAGAACTCCCAGCACTGGGAATCAGCTCGGCCAAGGGCCAGTGGATCATTTTGGCTCTGGCAGAAGAAAGGAGTCACACAAAACACTCCCATGATTAACAGAGAGCAGATAAGTCTCACGTTGGAGTGAATTCTTCCTCTGTTCCCAGGATCCATTGTGTCACTGAAACTTCACAAAAACAAAAGAAGTTGAAAAATCGTCTAACCTTCATATGTTACTGGGCTAAATGAAGGAATAGGATGGGTGAAATCAAATCCTACAGCCTGTGGTATACAGGGGGTTGGCCTAGATGATAGCATTGGCCCCTTCTGGCCTTAAGCCTGGTGTGTACTTTGTTTGTTAATTCAATTCCATTATATTTGATATAAACATCCACGTTTATTACCCAAAAGCTAAATTCACTAAACTCATTGAAGATTTCTTCTTATCTAAAACAGCAGTTTGTTCCCTGATGTAAATTGGCCAAGAACACTGCCTTAAATCGGAATATTTTACATAGTATATTTCTTTCAGAACATTTCCAAAATAATGTTTAACTGTGGAATGAAGTGTGCAGGTCGTATTAAATACACACCTTTGTAACAAATGGCTTAGTGACACTTTCCTGTTGAGCTAGAATCATTACATTTGATACTTACATGTTTATATGCTACAAAGAGAAAATAGCTGAAATCTGACCTTCCCATCAGCTGTCACCAAAAGATCACCACTCTAGTCAATTTCATCCACTAAATGCTCTTGCATCTGTATTAGGGGATAACAGTTTACCAAAAAGAAAAATCCTAATAACTTCTACTGTGAGTTGATCATGCTGCTAGAGGTCACCATTTCTATTTCAGACTTTGGCCATGAAATAGTCCATAAATGTTTTTTTGGATGGGTGATCAAAGCTGCTTTTCCAAGTATTGCAGCTAGTTATATCACTTGCCCCGATTGCTGCAGGGAACTTCTGAAACTATATCTAGGTACAGCATAAATTTGTATAGCTAGGCCTCTTCCATGCCTTTGAGGGTACAGAGGGTCCCTGGGCAACATAAACAGTGCTGTTCTTCTGTGTAAGGGGAATGGATGGAATCGGGGCTGGTCATGCAAGGGGATATACACTCCCTGCCTAGCATGCAGCTTTAGCCTCAGCAGGGTGCAGGAAAAGAACAGGGGTGCTGTTCTTGGACCCTCCCTCCATTGGAGGGTGTCTGCTAAGGACCTCTTAGGAGAAGTTCCATGTCTTGGGATTAAGATTCCTCCCCAGCATTCAGACCTCCTACTTGGTTTGGGTACAGGAGGATGGGGGAGAGAGAGAGGAGGAGGGGTATTTACAACTGTCAAAGTTAAAATCAAAACTCACAGTTTTTAGTTATAAACCACTCTGTTTTATTAGCGCAGCGCTGTGCTAATACATTCAAATAATGTAAGCACCATATAAAACTCAAACTGTCTTATTTATACAAATAAAAAGGGGGGTAAACTTAACAAAAAAACAAAAAAAGCAAAGCTAATAAGATGTGTGTTTGGCCCCAGGAAAACTTATTTCCTTATTAACTCTTAGCAATTTGCTGCTAATGTCCCACCATTAGCTTAGGTGCAACTCATTGTTCTATATCTTAATGTTTCTCTTCCTAACAACTATATTTCAACATTCCTCATTCCTGCTTAAAGAAACATACAGCATTTCTTTAATCCATTCTATTTTTACAATATAATTCATTCTACTTTCACACAACCTAATGAGACTTAACATTTTAGAGATTTACAGCAATTTACAAAGTGAATTAGGTGCCCATAAAAAACTCTAGTTTGACAAGCCTGGATCTGAAGTCCTACATTTTATCAACAGAAAAAGGGCAACAAGCATTCCTACACTGCCTTGCAGCTGTAAGAAACCCTGCCCTCAATGAAGTGCCAGGCCAGCTCACACCACAGTGGTGTTAGTTTTATGAAGTTGATGCCTGTCTAATACAAACTGGACCCTCCACATCTTCAGCCTGAGACTAAAGCCACCGGGTCTCCAAGAGCACTTCCTGCCCTATACTCTATTGCTGTAGGTATGTGTTGATTGAATACTCTTTATGGTCAGTCTCCACAGCTGAGCTTTGGTGGTGATCTTAGGATTCTTAGGATTCCAGCTCCCACTCTTAATATGTAGTGCAATATGTACCCATTTGCTCTGACTTTGTCAACTTCAAATCTAGTCAGTTTAAAAAAAAGCATGAGTTTAAAGTCATTCAGGTGCTACAGCTGCCTCTGATTCCCCTAACAATATTTGGCTTTATTTACACTTTATTTTATAAAAAAACTCTCATTTAACAGGAAAGAGCCACACAACCAAAAGCTGTGTAAGAGATCAACCATAATGTGGGCTAAATAGTGAACTGATTAGATAAAAATGCACATAATAGCTAGCTCTCTTAAGCTGTAAATCTCAAAGTAGGTGTATCTTTATCCCCGTTTTATAGATAGGGAAACTGAGTCTGAAGTAGGCCAACTTACTAGGCCTCAATGCTTCCCAATAAAGAGAGTATTTTTCTCCTTCAGTTCTAGTAATCTCAGATGCTGCCAGTAATATAAATACTTCAGGCAGAAGTGTGATAGTTAAGTTGATGTCCCGTTAAGGGATGTGCTGTCATCTGGGTGAAGAGCAATCTGGTGTACGTAGCCATACTGATCAGCCATTGTAACACCTGTTTAGTTTTTGCACTTGGAAACTGTTCCATAAGTGTACATTACCCTACCAGCCACCAGACAGCAATTAAATAAGTACTCTTTGGTCACTACCACCCTGGGCTAATTTTAATTGATGATTTAGAGGTAAAAGGCTTTATCTGTTCCCAAAAAGCCAGTCCCAACCAGATGATGGATGTAAACTAAGATATATGAGTCTTAGTAGCTTTATTTGTTTGAGGGGAAATGGTGAATATTTTTACAATTTTTCAGAAATGTTCATGGAAAATTTCAACCAGCTCTAAAAATAACTGGAGGAAAATTCCCTGAAGTCTAGTCTTTACATGGAGTTCTGATTACCCTCCACCCCAAAACATGCTGTTTGCATCCTCTAGGACTTTCTTTCAAATTCTTCCATTATTTTGAAATTTAGAAAAGCTTTAGGAAGAGAGAGTGATTTGTGCTATATATTTCAGCCTATTAACTTGTAGCATCCATATAATATGGTTCAGATAGAAGAACTGTGATTCTTTTATCAGCCTAAACACTGAACATAACAAATACTTACACTTAAATCAAATCTCATAAAATGAAAATATTGAGAAAACCATCCCTAGTGATGACAGGGAAATATTCACCAAATACTCTCTTGACAAATTCTGTTGGTAGCTACATCTCAATGAGGAGCTAGAGATGCTTTCATCAGAGAAGATGCCCTCTTCCAAAATGGAAAGATTTGGGGCCAAATGTTATAGTAGCATAAATCCCCATAGCTATTGCAGCTTAACTGGAGTTAAGCTGCCTGTCCCGAGAGTAATTGCTCTTTTGGCCCTTTGGCGTTAAAGGTATATCTGGGGTGATCTCCTGTTCTGGCTTCTACTCAGAGTATCCATTTATATGAAGAGGGTCTTTGCCTCAAGAGCAGAGTACTCTGCCTTCTCCATAAACAGCAAAGGGGTTGAGTATTTACTTGTCAGCCAAGTGACAAGAGTTATATGCAATCTACACTACTGAACTTGCAACTTCTCATGGGGGTGTTTATTTTCCCATGAACGGTGCTGCTCAAAATGTTCCTATCGACCTACAGTAAATACGTCGGGTCAGAAGTAGTGGCTGTCTACACTGCAGTCGCCTTTTCTAATAGTTCAATATTTTAAGACCCCAGAGCGAGGTCAATGAATCTAAACCGAAGGAGCTCGTCTATACTGGCCCCCGGGATCGCGATGGGACAAACCCCCAGCTCTCGAGAGGCCGTGCGTGGGGAATGGGGTGACGAGCTGTGTCTGCACAGCAGCGTCCCGCGTGTGTCACCTTTACCACAACGCCGAGCACTAGAACAGCAGGCGAGTGCTGAGCGCGGGCGAAGGGCAGATTCCTATCCCGGGACAACGAGGTGCTTCAGCTGCACGTTTCCCGTCCCCTGGCAGTGAAAGCTGTGAGCAGCACCCTGTGCAGGCGGGGCTCGGGGCCGCTCTCCTGGGAGAGCCCGGGGCCAGCAGACGCTACGGGCGGGTGCAGCTCGCCGGGCTCCCCGCCCGGACACAGGCTGTTTGCAGCCGCGGCACCCCCCTGCAGCGCCTAGCCGGAGTGGAGACGTGAGGGCAGCCGCGGGGATCCGCCCGGCTCCGGGGAGCCCCTCGCCTCTCTCCGCCCCGAGCGGGGACACCCCGAGCCAGGCGCCAGCAGCGCCCTGGGGCTCCCGTCCCCTCTGGCGCGCGCCGCTCCCGTGCCCCGGCCGGCGCTGTCCGAGGTGCTGGAGTCTGCCCCGTGCCCGCCCCAGAGGGGCCCCCTTACCTCCGCCAGCCGCCGAGTCCGACTCCAGCCCGGTGGCGCCCGGCTCCCGTCGCTCCTTAAGAAGGGGGGCGCGCGGTCCCTCTAGGTTACGTCAAAGCTCCTGGGCGAAGCGCCCCCCCCCCTTCCGAGACAGGCTCCGGTCAGTTGCTGCTTCAGCCCCGCGGAAACCCCCGCCCCCGCTGGGCTCGTGCNGCCCGCCACAGCCCGCTCGAGGCACCTCAGACTCCCGCCCAGTGCCCCGGGGGGGGGGGGCGGCTCGCGCCCGCCACAGCCCGCTCGAGGCACCTCAGACTCCCGCCCAGTGCCCCGGGGGGGGGGGCTCGCGCCCGCCACAGCCTGAACTCCGGGGCCGCTTTAGAGCCTGGGTAGAGGATTGAGTTTCTCTTAAGTTTCCCGCCCCTGCTTCTCAGCCCGGTTTTGAAAGACAGCGGCGAGGGTGACACTTTCTGAGCCCTTTGGGCAGGGACACGTGGAGATGGCTCCAGGTGAGACTTCGGTTCTGCACCGTGGTTGAAATAAAGACTGTTGGAAAATTAAAGAGAAAAGTCTGAGCCTGAGCTTAGGGGGTTCTGTGACTTGACCCCCCACTCTCAGCCCCTGGCTAATGATCTAGTGCTGAGCAGGGAAGGGCTTGGACGGTGCAAAAACAGAGGCTGCCTGAAGTTAAAATGGAAAAACCATTTGGCAGAATTGGAGCTATGTTTGACTTCACCAGGAGAGCTCTTGTTCTGCAGTGAAGAACATGAGGTTGCAGTGGAGTGTCAGATGATTAGGATGTACTGTACTTAAATAGATATCTAGGGACCAGATCCCTCAGATGGGTGTAAATTGGCTTACATCAATGGAGCTGTGCTGATTTGGCCTCCACCCTAAAGAAATCAAGAAGCCCATTTGTATTCAATACCCCAGTTGTCAGATAAAAGTGAGTAAAATATCCTGCCTTGTCCAGCATGGTTGCTCCATTATGTTTGCACTAGAATAAACCATTTAAGCAAAATATCTGAGAAACTGCTAAATACATGTTTTGAACCCATACTTGCTGACTTAGTGTGGTCACAATTTTTTCCTTCCTGTGAGTTTCTCAGCTTGTGTAAATCTGCATAGTTCCACTGAAGTCATTGTAAACTGGTGCATTTCCACCAACTGAGAAACTATTCCATTCTTTCCAGAGACTTTGTCCTGGCCCACTACACATCTCTCAGCTTGTGCTGCTTTGCATTTGGAGAGTGCAATCATCCCTTTTTGTTTCAGACAGATCCTCACCAGATATAAATCAACACCACTCAGTTGAAGTCACAACAGCCATCACACCAGCTCACGTCAGCTGAAGAACTGACTCTAAATACTCATCTTCTTTCAGTTACTACTCCTGGGGGAATTCTGCACCAAAAAATTAAAAATTCTGCACACAATATTTGTAAAGTTCTGCAAAATTCAACATATCTTGTCAAAACAACGCAATATAATCATGCCAATTTCAATTATTTTGGTAATTTATTTCAAAATACCTGTCAGCAACTATGTCTATAACAATACAGACAACAACAAAAAAAACCAAAAAGATTCAGGAAATGTTTTTTGACAAAGATTCCTTACTAGGCATATTAATACAAACTTTGAGTAATTCATTTAAACCAGAGGCTCTCAACCTTTCCAGACTACCATGCACCCCTTTCAGGTGTCTGATTTGTCTTGCGTACTCCCAAGTTTCACCTCACAAACTACTTGCTTACAAAATCAGACATAAAAATAGAGTGCTGTGACACTTCTGTATTACTGAAAAATTGCATACTTATTTTTATTATACAACTATAAATCAACTGGAATATATATATTACATTACATTAGTACTTACATTTCAATGTATAGTATATAGAGCAGTCGTATGAATTTTAGTTTGTACTGACTTTGCTAATGCTTTTTATGTAGCCTATTGTAAAACTAGGCAAGTATCTAGATGAGTTGATGTACCCCATGGAAGACCTACGTGTACCCCCGGTTGAGAATCACTGATTTAAACTACAATACAGAACCGTATTTCCTGCACCCCTCAGAAGCAGTGCAAAGGCTTGCGGGAGTCAGGGGTAACAGTGGAGTTGAGGAAGAGGGAAAGAGCTTGGGAATGAACCTGGAGGGTTGCTGGGTATGGGTGGGAGAAGTATGGAACAGGTGTTTTAGGGGTGGGTGGGATTATTGGGGCGCTTCCCCCATGTAGACCCTAGCTGACCCCTAGCCTCTCCCATTCAGTCAGGCACATCTGTCCCATTTCCCCCTGCAGCCCTCCTCCCCCTCATCCACCTGTGGCCCTGCAGCCCCACTCCCATTCAGCCTCCATCCCAGTCTGTCCCCACACTAGCCCTTCTGAACCCGTTTGTGATTCCCCCAGCAGCCCTGTGCGCCCCACCCTGTTACCACCCCCACATATGTGCCTCCTGACCTTGCCCTGCAGGCAGGGCACTCTGAGGAACGCAGCCTCCTCTTCCTTCCTTCCGCTGTAGCTCACTGCTATGGCTGGTGAGTTGGCTTCACTCTCTTCTGGCACCACAGTGGCCCCTAGTCGGTGAAACATGTAACTGCAATGCCTCTACAGAAAATACATTCTGAGAAAAAAAAAATCTGCAGGGGGACACAAATTCTGCACAGTGATGGAGAATTCCCCCAGGAGTAAATAATTACGTATTCTGCTCGTCACATCTCTTGGCATACCAAGTAGGGTTTTTTTGTTTTTTTTTAATTCTATTCTGTCTGAGATGTGTCCGAAACATGCTACATGGTCATTCTTTTATATTGTGAAGGAGCAAAATGGATACATTTCATGCATCCCTTTTATAAGCAACAGTATCTAACTAGATCTCAGATTATTACAGGTTTGTCGCATCTTAGGCGCATTTAACATGTGCGATTTCAGCTTTATGCGGTCGGCAAAAACAAGAAAAAAACAAAAACAAAAAAAAGAAGAGAAAAATAACAATTTAAATACTGTTTCTGTAGGGTGGGCGATTCTGCCTGCCATTACACTCAATGTAATTTTGACTATACGCGGTTTTCGCTTTAGGCGCTGACCGCGGAACGTAACCCCAGCGTAAGATGAGACAGACCTGTATATCCTGTCTGATTGAAGCACACATACTGCAGGATTTCTTTGGCACATGGGTGTGTATGTTGTACATCCAGATATATGGAATTCTTACTGAATTCAAGATAGTCATTGTATGTGTTGAGACACAGGGTTTGAGCCCTGTGTGGTGCTCAGCAATCTCCACTGCTATAGGTTTTAATAGGAGCTGAGGAGACTCTGCACCTTACAAGATGCACTCAGTGTGGCAGGATAAAGCCTCTTTTGCCCAAGAAATTTCTATTTCCCCCCTCCCTCAATCAAGGTTTCCTCCTCTTCTCTACCTCATCTCCCTCCCCCCCGAATTTGGCGCATGATCAGAGAATTTCTGGGCCTATTTTTGATTGAAGGCAATTCTCTAAATCTTGGTTCTTAGATTAGACGGGAGTTGCTTCCCCACCCCAGCCTGTTGCAGTTCCTTTACAGCCTCCATATGCCACGCCTGGAATCATTTGTCCAGTACAGGAGCAGCATAAGCCAACACAAGCAGCCCTATTCTGTCTCCCCTTTCAAGCCGTGGCATAGGGAGTGTGTTGGGGGTAGGACTGGCAGTGAGAGGGGTTGGATTAAAGAAGGAGGGAGGCATGCCCATAGCATGTAGCAATGGCATTATTGGGATTCTGGGCTGTGGTGCAGCCCATGGGCAGCTGTGAAAAGGCTGCCAGTCCCAGGACTGCTCTAATTTACATCAGGGCCCTTTTCAGAGCCAGAATCCAGATGGCACGAAAATGACCTTTGCTCCTCACTCCAAACCCCTACACTGCAGCACTTTTGCTATGTCTCTCCAGAGCTGCAGCATGGACTGTGCCCCATTCTATCTAAGCTAGAGGCGTTCTGAAGGTTAGAAGTGAAAGTAAAAATCTCTGGTAAATTGATAGACTAGGAGAGAGAAAATTTAATTTGAAATCTTCAGAGATTTGTTCTAATAAGTGAGTTTGTTTGCTCTCTTTCATTGGAGTGTTGGATCAAGTATGAAGGTAGTTTCATACCGATAGAAAATAATCTTCCAGATTTGAGGATGGCTCACCAGGGGATCTGATGGAAATAAGTCAGTCAATACTCAGAGAGGGAGAGAGAATAAGTGTTACAACGAAGGCCTTGTCTACACTGGCAAGTTCCTGCGCAGTGAAGCAGCTTTCTGCAGTGTAACTCCCGAGGTGTACACACTGCCCAGCCACGTAGTGCGCAGAAACTGCGCAGTTGCAGTGCTGTAAAAAAACCCACCCCAACGAGAGGCGTACAGCTTTCTGAGCTGGGGCTACAGCCCCTGGTGCCAGTGTAGACACTCAGGTCAATTACAGCGCTGTGACTGGCCTCCGGGAGGTGTCCCACAATGCCTGTAATCACCTCTCTGGTCATTGGTTTGAACTCTACTGCCCTGCCCTCAGGTGATCAACCATGAGAACCTCTTAAATTCCTTGGGAATTTTGAAAGTCCCCTTCCTGTTTGCTCAGTGATGCGTGCAGTGGTCTCAGCGCATCTTTCCAGGTGACCATGCCTGCTCCACGCACCAGGTGATCCCTCTTGGAGCAATGCCGAGCTGCTGGACCTCATCAGCATTTGGGGAGAGGAGGCTGTCCAGTCCCAGCCGTGCTCCAGCCATAGGAATTGATACCTATGGACAGATTTCATGATGCATGACAGAAAGGGGTCATGACCGGGACACATTGCAGTGCAGAATCAAAGTGAAGGAGCTGCGGAATGCCTACCACAAGGCGTGGGAGGCAACCCGCTGCTCCAGTGCTGCGCCCACGAGTTGCCGGTTCTACAAAGAGCTGGGACGCGATACTCAGTGGCCACCCCACCTCAAATGTGAAGGCCACTGTGGATACTTTGGTGGCTCATGTGCCAGTCGAGACTGGACCAAGCCAGGAGGAGAAAATCTTGGACAAGAATGTGGAGGGGGACCCAGAGGCGCAGAGGATGACTCGGAGGTCAGAGATGCATGCAGCCAGGAGCTTTTCTCTACACTGGCGGAGGCTAGCCAGTCACAGCTGTTGGAGCTTGGCAAAGCACAAACAGGAGGAGGCGTCCCCTGGTAAGTGGCTTTGATTTAGGGAATCACTGAGCCGAGTTGTTGGGGACAGGAGGGTTGCAGAAAGGCTTGTGTCTGTATGATACACGTACCACCACATGCCTAGTCTGAGCGGCGGAATAGGGTATTGATGGACTCCCTCACTTCACAGGAATCTGCCTCAGAGATCTCCATGTAACTCTCATGGAGATACTGGGCAATCCACTGCTGCAGGTTCTTTGGCAGAGCTGCTTTGTTTCTTTCCCCATTAAGGGTAACTTTCCCACGCCACTCTGCCGTCACTGGGGGGGGAACCATCGCTACACACAGGCGAGATGCATAAGGGCCAGAGCGGAAGCCACAGTCAAGAAGACCCTCCCTTGATTCCCTGCTCACCCTCAGCAGCGAGATATTCCATAATGAACACAACTTGTGGAAAATGTGGGGACAGGAATGACTATAAGCCCCCCTCCCCACAGTGCTGGCTCTCCCCGAAGGGCCACGTGCCCAGTGTACAGTACGGTCCTGGAACACTGATTTCCCCTGCCGCTGTGGTTACTCACCATTTTGGGGGTCTTGTGGCTCATGTGTGCTTGCCTGGGGTCAGCCAGCTAGTGACAGGTATGTGAATAGTGGCTGTGTTTTAAATCACTGAATCAGTGGTCTGTGTGTTGCAACCAATACTGCTTCTGTAAAATGTTGCATTTTGGCTTCACAGATATGACCTTGGGAGACCAGCCTCCCTCTTTGTTATCGCCAGCTGAACGGCTGCGCAGAATTAGAAAGCAGCCACGAAGAACTAAAGAGGACTTTCTGCGTGTCACGATGCACTCCCCGGCCAAAAAACAAGAATCGAAGGAGTGGTGGGACAGCGAGAAGAGGGACTCAGTGCTTGTTTCCCGAGCCCAAAAGCGGCATTCCACTGTGGTCAGCACCTCCGTGAATGCCACAAGCAATCCCATGTCATAGCTACTATGCGTGGTGAGATCAATATTGAACTCCTCTTGCCTTTGTAGTTTAAGGAATAACTCCACTGCCACTTATGATGTGTTAGTGAGAGTGAGCAGCATATTGGTCAACAGTTCAGGATCCATTCCTGCAGCCCGAAGAGGCAGAGCGCGCAGTACACAAACCGTTGAAAGATGGCGCCAAATGCAGACGGAAGCACAGGGATTGCTGGGATGTGAAGCAATGTATCACGGGGCATTGGGACAGGACCCAGGATGCCCCATGACCCCCTCCGCCTTCCCACAACTAATAGCAGCAGAAGAGGAAAAGATGCTCTGTGGGATAGCTACCCAGAATGCACCACTCTGAATACTGCAGCAAGTACCGCAAGTGTGAACACACCGTTGCACAGGGAGCTGACAGTGTGAACACACACAACAGCAGTTTCCCTTCAGCGCTCTCTGAGTGGCGCTGTAACTCTGCCAGTGTAGACATACCCTAAAATACTGCTGCTCTGTAAAGACTTTTTGCTCCTGGGGGAGGGGCTCATTAACTGGAATAAATGAGTATAGTTGGCCAACCCATTCCCTTTCTGTGATCTTTGGGGTCAAGATGAGTCTTTCTAGAGAGCTCTGTGTAGTGGATGTGTTCCCCCGCTTAGGATATGAAAAATTTCTTCCATTGTAAATAATGATTCATCCCCTTGATAATCCTTAGTACACGTAGACACTTTGAATGTTTGCCATATCTTGATTTCATTCAGATGGGTGCTAAAACAGAAAGAGCTTGTAATCCTTGAGCTACCAGCTGAGATTCAATGCTTATTACATTTTAAATAAGAGGCTTGTTAAACTATTTAGCAAAGCTGGCAAAGTAGTGCAAACAGTGTTCCGCCAATAACTTTGCACAGCTCTGTATTATCAGTAGTTATTCCCTTCTTGCGTTCACTCTCTGCGAACATTCATGCAGTGGGATTTTTGTTAGTAAAAGTGCTCGTGGAAACCCAGTGTTAAGCCTCCACTTTCCACCAATATTTGCATCAGACTTGATTGAGGCCACAATACAGCAAAGCTCTTTAAATGGATGCTTAAAGTTAAGCATATGTTCAAAGTGTTTTGCTGAATTGGGACATAAATGAGCATAGCTCTTATGGGTGAAACCCTGGCCCTGTTGAAGTCAATGGGACTCAGTAGGGCAAGGATTTTTCCCTATAACTTTAGCAATGGATTTACACCACACACCTATTCAGCAAAGGATTTAGGGGGAGAGTTTCAAAGGCACGAAAGGGAGTTGGGTTAGATCTAACTCCCTTTTGTGCCTTTGATCCTGTCCCTCAAGCACATGCTAATAAATATGTTGATGAGCTTTGTTGAACAGAGCCTTCATGCCTGATCCAAAGCGAAGTGGTGGTGGTGGGGGAAGGGCTGGTTTCATTGTTGTCAATGGGCTTTGGCTAGGGTTCCTACTCAAACACAAATAGCACCATTTGATAAACCAACTAAACACAAAACAAATTTCAAAGCAAAAAGAGTAAACAAATTGGGGGAGGGGGTTCTGCAAACAGGTAAGAAGACCAATCAGTCAAGTCAGACATAATTGATTTGCTCAATCCTACTAGCCAGTATAGCTGGTATAACTTTTGATAAGCATAAAGAGAGAGGTACTGTGGTAGGCCACTCAGCACCAACGCACCCCTTGCATCTGGGCAGTGTCATGGTGAGTCTGCCCCTAGTCATTCACCCACCACTGGGTGTAATTCCTTCACGTGGGAAGCTAGTTCAAGGCTCAGAGTCAAGCAGTGCCTTTCTCCTCTCAGGATATGCAAAGAATCCTGCAGTGGACAGTTGTAGGACCAGTGAAGGGGGTCTCCAGGCCTGCCCTGAGTCTCTCCCGAGGTCTCTATTCCCTTGGTTTCAGGGCCTTTTTCTCCATTCAGGTTTTCTTATGCTAGAGTATGCTAGCAGCCCTCAGCACCTCTAGAAGTTGGTAGGGGAACCAGGGGCGGCTCTAGGCACCAGCTAAACAAGCTGGTGCCTAGGGCGGCAAAATCTATGGGGCGGCAAAATGCTGTGGCCGCTGCCCGCGGGAGAGCGGCATGAAGAAGCTGAGGAGCGGCCCGTCCTCTGCAGCGGGGACAGGGCCGCGCTACTGGCTCCGCCTGGGGGGTGGGCGCTGACAGCGGGAGAGCGGCGGGAGCCGGTAGCGCGGCCCTGCCCCCGCTGCAGAGGACGGGTCGCTCCTCAGCTTCTTCATGCCGCTCTCCGGCAGGCAGCAGGAAGGGGGGGGGGGGGGG